>JABUQX010039453.1:25000-94159 GCA_015478945.1 Trachelipus rathkii
ATCGAAGGATGAACTTGAACAACTTATACGAACAGAATTAGGAAGAAATGTAGGTAATAGTGACTAATAAATAGAAAGAAAAAGGAATAGTAGATTTAATGGATGTCATTCCTCGCCATCCTTTTCTTCACTTATCAAATACATCTCTAATTCCACAATTATACAGTAAGGAAAAGAAAACAATATATCAAAAAATGTAACTTGGTCCATGGATCATTCTTCATATGTTTGAATTTTAAAATTTCCCTGACTTTTTTTGAAATTTCCCTGACTTTCGCATATTTTAAAACGTTTCCCTGACTTTCCTGACCAATTTTTTTTTTCCCCTGACTTTCCAGAAAAGTGTGGAACCCTTAATATATATATATATATATATATATAATTATATATATATTATATTATATATATATATATATTATATTATATATATATATATATATATATTCTTACACACGTGTTTTGTAATCAACTTTCCTTTCATACAGGTACTTGCGTTGATTGGGTTTATACCCCGTGTGCACTAAGAAATAGACAAATCAAAACTTCCCGAAGATTGCTTTACTAGACAGGATGAGGACTCATCAGTGGCTATCAACTCTATCTACAATTGGTCACTTGGAAATGAAGAAGAGGCTTGAATGAGACGATGCACATATAAGAATAATCTTTAATATTATATCTTATATATTGATATATTTATATATATATATATATCCTTGTGAAATAATAATGTAGAATATAGAAGTCACATTCCTTTAATAAAATAGTTCAGTAAATAATATCTTTATCCTTAACAACAGAAATGCGTAGCAGAGGTTGTCAACTTTATTTACAATAATAAGTCTTCTTAAATATAATACAAAAATATATTTGAGCAGTTAAATAGAAATCGAGTCTGTAATAAATCTTGAGAGAGCGTGGTTTCGTGGAACTTTAATACACTTTGTGAGAGAGAGAGAGATAAACAACTTGATATATTAAAATAATCTTGAACATAGATATGCGATGCTGCACAAAATAGTCTTTGCATAAACATTTATATCTTGTAGAGTATAACAGTGAAATATCTTCTTGTAGAATATATATCATACAATGTGATATGGAATAATTAGACTTACTGTATTCTGCGACAGTAGAATGAGTAAACAATGATGCGGTCTCTTCAACGACCAAAGGAGAATAGTAGCTTATCTTAAGCATAGATTCAATACGAATAATAAATAGGAATGGCTTCACTTTTATAATAAATTATTTCACTTGAAAATATAATATCACGTGAGTTGTCTTAAAACATTGGATCAACTCTTAGAAAGCTAAAAACACGAATAGCACTTTCTGCGTAGCAGCAGTTTCTGTACACGTCTCTCTCACACGAAAACCAACGTCAGACTCTCTCGACTAATACTGTACATCATACTATATACTATAATAATATTCAGGGCTTAACAACAGATGGCGCAGTTGCCCTTCAACCTACTTTTATTATACAAACTTTGCAATAGAATTCTAATGTATTGTTTTTCTCTTTATCTATATGCGTGGATTATATAATGTATATAATTCTAGCCGTATAGAATACCCTCCCCTCCGAGGAAGGAATTTTATAATATAAAATTTCTAGGATGTACTGTACAAATGATTTTAAATAAAAACAAAGCGTTTGAATTCGTTTTTAACTAACTTTCCTACAACATATGATCTACTATGTCATAGAACAGATTACCATTCTTCCAAAATCTCCAATTTCATTTTCTCATGATCAGGTAAGCGTTTCAGGGAGTTATAAAACGTTAATAAAAAAAATAAATAAATTCTAATCTAAAATATATCCATCTGCAACTCATTGAAACATCTACCATAAATTGCCAGCCATTTCAATGAAAGAATGGACACGAAAGGAAACCTGAAAACACTAATCAGAGAATGACAAATCATTACGTTTGGAAGAACAGGAAGGAAGATTACGAAATTCATCCGATACTGGAGTGCTATGAATAGGAGGTGCCCTATTAGAAGAACGAAGAAACCGAGGACTCTGGTCCCGAATTCCCTTAAATAGCGGATATGGTTTGTAATCACTATCAGAAGTATCAGTTTCCGACTTCGATATATCTGAACTACGAAAAGATGAACTTCCACTATTATTATTAAAACCCGAAAATGAAGATTGGAAAGTACTATCAGAACGAGAAGTATTTCCTTCAGAGCGATTATGACTAACCTGATTCGGACTATTTACATTATTTTGAATACGAACAGGATCCTGAAAAGAAGAATTCGAATATTGAAGATTGTTTCTTTCATGAATTTGACTAGGAATCTTACTTGCACTTCTTGCATATTGATGAGGAAACATGACATTTTCATCTTCGTCATCTTGAGATAAACTTTCCGTTTCATCATCTACCTCATTATTGAAATGAACTTTCTTGCTTTGATCAGATTTAGAAGCAGAATTTTCCTTGTTTTGAGGAAAATTTGGATCAAGAATAGGTTCAGCAACAATTTTGAAATTATCGCTATGAACAGCGATCTCTCGTCCACTTTGCAAGCATTGTAATATAAATCTGTTTCTTCCCAGAATTCCGACAACCCTGTACGGTCCGACCCAACGTTTGTGTAATTTCTTAGGTAGTCCAGAAGGTTTTATATCTAATATGTACACACGAGTACCCACGAGAATATCCCTATCCAGAGCTTTACTACGTTGTCTGGTTATGAATCTGTTCGTTTCATTCTCTAAATTTTCCTTCGCTATCTCACGAATCAAATTTGTGCGTATTGCTAAGTCTTTTAACTCTTCATGACTTGGTTGGAAATCTTTATTTATACTAGAGAAAGGTGTGATGTAGTTATCTACATCGTAAGGTAAGCGTTTATTGTACGAATATAGAACAAAATGTGGACTTTCCCCTAACGTTTCATTGTAGGTGCTGTTCAAGCACAATTGAACGAATGGAAGGTAGGATGTCCAATCATTACCATGATCCCTAACATAACGACGCAAGTAATCTTTTACTTTTAAATCACAACGTTCCACGTTGTTTTCTTGAACAGGAGGAAGGATAGAAATTTCAACTTTTGGAATTTTCCAAAGCTTACATAGCTGTTTGAAAAATGAAGGAACGAAATCACCTGCATCTTTCGCAAAAAGAACTGAAGGAGTGTTATGACGAACGATAATTCTATGAAGTAAAGCATTTGCTATATGAACACCATTTAACGAAGGTATGGGACACAATTCAACATACCTTGTAAGTGAATCCTTGAAAACCAGAATATATTTAGAACCCGTTTTAGAACAAGGAGGAAGTGGTCCAATGATATCAGTGTGTATTCTACTAAACGGCTGATATGCGATTGGGTACTTGTAAATAGATGCACGCTTAGGAATGTTCCCCTTAACACGTAAACAAGAAGGACACTCTTTACAAAATTGCTGAACAAGCTTCGATAACTTCGGAAACGTATAACGCTCTCTGATTCTTTTCTCTGTGCGTAAAGCACCCATGTGGCCAGCGCCAAGACTGCAGTGATTGAGATTTAAAACAGTATAAACCAAAGAATTTGGAACTTCAATGAGATATTGCATCTCCTTCGTAACATAATATAATATATTTTTAATATATGCATGTGGATAACAGAACGTGTTACCTTTTTCTTTGATAAACTTTATAATAGGAGCTAATCTTTCACATTTTTCTTGTTCGGTTTTAATCACCTCGAACGTAAGATTATAAAGCTTTTTATCTGCGAATGAAGAATCAATATTTGACACCAAAGATATAGGAGAAATAGAAGGTGGTGGACATCTTGAAAGAATGTCTGGAACAATATTCTTTTTACCTTCAATAAACAATATTTCAGGGTTAAATGCGTTCACCCTTACAGCCCATCTGGCCAATTTATGTGTCAGATCTTTACTTTTGAAAATTTGCACAAGAGGTTTATGATCTGTATAGATCTTTATTGGATACCCATAAACTATATTTCTGAATTTAGACAACGACCACGTTATCGCCAAGGCTTCTCGATCAATCGAGCTATAGTTTCTCTCGGCCTTGCTCAACATTCTTGAAGCGAATGATATTGGTCTGTCGTTACCATTTGAATCTCTCTGTGCGAGAACTGCCCCTAAACCTATCCCACTGGCGTCTGTGCATAAAATGAATTCTTTATTGAAGTCCGGAAATTGCAATAAAGGTTCTAAGATTAACTTTTGCTTGAGAATATCAAAAGCTTTTTGTTGTTCTTCTTGCCAGACGAATGTTACACCCTTTTTGAAAAGAGCTGTAATCGGCTGTGCAACAACAGAAAAATGAGGAATAAAATTGCGATAGAAAGATGTGAAACCAATGAAAGAACGTGCTGAGCTAATATCAGTAGGTACTGGAAATGATTTGAGTACTTCTAACTTACTAGGATCTGCGGACAGACCTTCACTACAAATAAGAAACCCTAATTAGACTAATGACCATTTTTTTTTTTTTTTTTTTTTTTTTTTTTTTTTTTTTTTTTTTTTTTTTTTTTTTTTTTTTTTTTTTTTTTTTTTTTTTTTTTTTTTTTTTTTTTTTTTTTTTTTTTTTTTTTTTTTTTTTTTTTTTTTTTTTTTTTTTTTTTTTTTTTTTTTTTTTTTTTTTTTTTTTTTTTTTTTTTTTTTTTTTTTTTTTTTTTTTTTTTTTTTTTTTTTTTTTTTTTTTTTTTTTTTTTTTTTTTTTTTTTTTTTTTTTTTTTTTTTTTTTTTTTTTTTTTTTTTTTTTTTTTTTTTTTTTTTTTTTTTTTTTTTTTTTTTTTTTTTTTTTTTTTTTTTTTTTTTTTGTTTTTGTTTTTTTTTTTTTTTTTTTTTTTTTTTTTTTTTTTTTTTTTTTTTTTTTTTTTTTTTTTTTTTTTTTTTTTTTTTTTTTTTTGAAGAAGTTCCGCTTTCTTCTACTTTGATTTTAATGATTCGTTTGCTGTAAAGCATCAAACACTAACCTTAAACTACGATAGTGTGAATCTATGTCTTTAGAATAAACAATGATGTCATCAAGATAGATGAGCGCGTGAATACCTAACAAGTGAGAAAGAGCTGCTTCCATTATTTTACAGAAGACATGAGGTGCTGTACGTACCCCCATTGGCAAAACTCGCGGTTGCCAACGTCCCCGATGAGTTGTAAACGCTAGATAAGGCCGACTTTCTGGCGAAACTTCCACGTTATAGTAGCCCGTAAGTAAATCGAGGGAACTATATACTTTCGAATCCCCTAACTTTGACAAAGTATCCTGAATATTCGGTATAGGAAACTGGATCGGTACTACATATTTATTCACTTTCCTGTAGTCCAAAACAATCCTTGGACGCGCAGAATCCTTTTTAGCTATCACAAGGAGAGGGCTGGAGTGGGGTGAATCAGAAGGTTCAATGTATTCCTTGAGGATACAATCGTTCACCCAGCTGTCAATATCTGACTGAAATTTGTGCGGAAGAAGGTAGTTTGGTGTGTAGATATACTTCGGACAATCGGACGTTAATTCTAATTTAAACTTACCCAAAGGACATACGTCGACACGATCGTTACTAAGAGCAACTACTTCTCTGTTTTCTATTAAGAAATCAAGAATAGTTTCTAACTGTGACGCATCCTGTAACACCACTAAATCCGCTTCTTTCTTCGACTTTGAAAGCAGAATTTCCCTATACACATCGCGTAATTCAGAATTAGAAAGACCCTCGGATGTATCTATCCGGTTTATGTTTGAATAAGAACTACGAAAACCCAAAGAATTTGCTTTAGAAACCCTTGTATTTTTATCCATAGTGACTGGAGCTGAACTTAAATTAACACATTTGACTAAAATTGTGCCATCTTTTACACCACTTAACACATATTTGCAAAAATGACATTTGAAACAATATTTTTCTCAGAAACGAGGTAAACTTCTTCAGGGGGTAAGGTTCCCGCCTTTGAACGAACATCAACGGACAATATCGTCGTTGAATAAGCATTAAATTGAACAGTACTCGGCAAAAACAAATCGTAACTTTCATCATCGAAAATTGAAAGTTCATGAATATAAGACTCGTGCTCGAAATTAATAGATTGCGTTTTGCAAAAAGAAACAGTATTATCGACTTTAAAATCGTCGTTAAGAACATTTTTATCATGCGATAAAGGATTAAAAACAGAATTTTTATCATCAAGGAGCGGACTCCACGCAGTTAAAGGAATACTACTTGTGCCCCTTTCGTCATTCATAATTAACATTTCATTCTTTAAATCAAAAGAAATGGGCAACGAAGCGAGTACATCAGTGCCTAACAACATATTCCCACTGAAAGTACACTGGTTGTTGACAATAATTACGTGAATATTGAACAGTCTATCGTTCAACAGAAGCTGGAGCTTTACACGACCCAGATTTGGGATCACGTTTTCCAGATATGGATTTCAGCACTATGTTATCCTCTTTCAATTCTAAAGGATAGTATTTTCTTAACCTTTCGAACGTCCCCTGGCGTAATAAAGAAACACCTGAACCTATGTCAAGGTAGCTTGACATCTCGTAGATAAACTCATACTCGACTGTGAGTTTTACCTTTAGAAAATAGCTCTTACCTATTGCAGGAATATCATCTATTTTATACACATTTGAAACAGACGATTTATTGAAAATATTTGTAATATTAGCCTCTAATGGCGCAACTACGACGTTCTGAGGCAGAAAACTCGTAGCCTTTCTCAAAAATTTGACTTAGGAAAATAAGAAAACTGATCTTGATTTCGATCAAAACTCGGCGGATTACGGAAATTTGAACATCGATTTCGTACTGATTGATGCGGAAAATAAGAATTATTAGAATACATTGCATGCCTTTGTGAGTTATATTTCTCAGATTTATAATGAAATTGCTTATTTGGATTATAATTTGGATCCAATAAGTGCACTTGAGACTCTAAATTGTTCTCTGCAAATTGGTACGTGTGCGGAGAATTTGCTCTACAACTTTTGTTTCCGGCGTTTCGCAGCTCGGTTTTTGAATAATTATTTGACCTACCTGTCATGCGTCTATCATAATTTACACTCTTATGATATGTATTTGGCATATTGTAGCAATGATTTACCTGGTAACTTCCCCTTGAGTTACTTTGACCCTTATGAAAATGAGAATTTGAACCCCTATGAACATTAGAATTTGAACCCCTATAGAAATTCGTCTGATTTCTTTCGTAATTTTCACGCTCGACTGGCGTTATAACTTTCACCCTCTTAATACCCTGAGGTGAATAAGGTTCCCAGAATGTGCCTTGGCAATTTCTTTGAGACCCCCGCATATGTGGCTTGTAACACATTGAACAAAAAGAATCGAACACACATTCAGAAGTATGGTGAGCATGTCTTTCACAGTTACGGCAAAACACACCTTTTTGCGTATTCTGAGGCTTTGGAGATAAGGAATTTGCATTTGAAAATGACTTTTGAGGATTCCGAGGCTTACTTTTTACTGTATGAGCCTGGTGAAAAGATTGTGGAGCCACATTTTTCTCAGTTTGTGTGTGATACACTGTGGTAGAAAAATTTGGATTTGGAGCTTTATTTGACGCTGACGCCATCTTACCATTATTTAAAGAGTGAGTTTTCTTCAAATAAGTTTGAATCTGCTTCGGAATTGAATTATTCACATCAAAATCTTCGTGTATGACTCGTTGAAATTGAGGTTTGGAATTTGAGTACAACATAGAAAACAAGAGTAAACGACGCTGCTCGTCACTAAACTTTACGTCATGCATTAACGCCGCTGAATCAAGGAAAGTTTGTAAAACTTTTTGCGCTTCCGTTATGAACTCTGGGAGTGAGTGATTATGAGACCATTTTACATTTATGAACTCATTGAAAGCTTCGAAAGAACTAATAGAGACCAAAGGATTTAAGCAATACGACAGATTCTTCTTAAAATCTTCCCAATTATCAGCCCGGCAGAGTTCCGGTGTATTTCTGATGAGATATGAAGCATTACCCTCCTTCATATTCACAAAACGTACATAGCTCCGTAATTTCTCGACATCGGAGGTTATCTGTTCATCCTGGAAGTATAAATCTATAGCAGTAAACCATGATCCAAGCTCCGGTCCAACCCAGGAGTTGTTTATAAACCCTACTAACAGAGGTATGTTTGGCTTAGAATGTCTCAAACGGTCAATGTTCAACGTTTGACGCTCCATGTTTGAAGAATTATTTAACTGAGAGAAAGAATGATTATTTAAATTGACGGATTCAGCCCCGTGAGCTATCTCTGCAGGAGGAATTTGCTCCGTTGTATCGTGTGAGGAAACTTCAATGTTGTCCTCTGTATCAGAAGGCATTTGAGAATGATGAATAAATTACGACCAGAAAATATTAAACCCTATATTCAAAGAACACGAAAAATACCCACAACAGCAGAAAATAGAAGGAAAATAATACAATAAAAAACCACGTAAGAATGGAATGCAAAAACTTACTCTGGCGTACACTTTCTGGCAGTTGCTTCAATGATACTTCTGGACATAAATTAGTAAATAAATGAAAAGGACGTTTGCCTTCAATAATAATAAATATTAAAATATATAGTAAAAATAATCTTTTATTTGTAATAAAAATATATATTAATTTCACTCTTAATATTTAGGAAAAACTCCCTAAAACAGTGCCTTATATCCTCGTTCCGATGCAGCATGGGAAACTTTCTTTCCGAATTTTAAGTACAGTCTCTGATCAATTTTGAAATCTGAAATTGTTGATTCGCTGGAAGGATGCAATCTCTTCTTTGACAGGTACCTCAAAAACAATAAAGAACATTAATATACATGTAAATAAATATGTATAAACAAACAATATGTTTATACTGAGAACCAAGATACATATATATATATATATATATATATATATATATATATATTATATATATATATATATATATATATATATATATATATATATATATATATATATATATATATCTATATATATATATATATGAAATTATTTAGTACTTGTACTTGAGCTTGTACTTGACCTCCACGCAAATTTAAAATATCCCAGATTTCATTCAGATAGCACACTTCACACAAGTCACCTTTGTGGCTACAATAAATTTGTGAAAACAAATGGATAAATAAAATTTTTATTTTGAGTAGAACAAAAAAATACTTTTTCACTGCAACTGGAATTTCTCTCGCAAACAGTAGGAGAGGAAATGAGGAAGAAGAAATATTTTTAATTTTTCTGCAAAATTTTATTTGCAGTTGATAACACGTCAATGTAAGGATTTTAGTTTAGAAAGAAACTATTACGCATAAGCCTCTCACATTCGTACAGGTGATACACAAACTATACAGTATGATATATGTTCATAAAATATATGACATATATGTAAAATATTAAATTTCAATAAATATTTATATCAATATTTATTCTAGTAGCATTTCAGAACATTTTAAAAACATCTGTTAATAAGTAAATAAGCAGACGACAAAATTTTACAGTTATAATACAAGTCTCGTATAACTGCGTATAAACTGGAAATATCTGGTATGACGCCCAATGAACCCGTATATAATGTCTTTACTATTATAAAATCAACCCCGTTATTACATACAAAAACTAGCCTCCAACAGCCTATTTTGAACGATTAAGAATCTAGAATATTCTATATTCTATGAATATACAAAAATAAATATTAAAGTATTTTATACTATACAATTATATATATATACCATCTATATATAATAATATATTTATTGTTCAAGTAATAAAAAGTTATAAAAAAGAAAAAATATGTTAAAATATATTTTTAACAATGTGAGTGAAATATTGAAACAAGGAATCTATGTTTCAGCAACGCGAGGCTACACAAACTTTGATTACGTCACCACGTCCACAGGTGCCGCTTCCAATCAGAATTTAGCAAATATCGTATATATATTACTTATAACAGGCGAGGATTGAACCCAAATGACAAATGGCTATTTTTATGAAAAATATTAAAAAATATATTTTACATAAGAAATATGAAAAAGAAATTATTTTACTTACAGTATTCGTATTTTATATACATACGAACAGTACCTGAAGACATTTCTTTAGTTCATAATAATATAATACCAGATTAATTTTCTTCTCAAAGACATCTAAATCTGCTCCGAGAATGATGGATCCGTGGAGGAATGGAAAATAAGATTCGCAACTTGTATACTTCTGCTCCCCGAAAATGATCCTTTTGAAAAATTGAAATGCTTCCTCAATGCTCTTTGTAGCATAAAAGAATATCTTCAGACCAATGTAGAGTAAAGTCGCCTCAATAATCTTGAAGTATATTGTAGATAATATAAAAGATTTTCAGTGTAAACGATGCTAGAAGGTTCTGTTTAAACGGTCGCCATTCTATTTCTTACGCAAGTGTTTTGTAATCAACTTTCCTTTCATACAGGTACTTGCGTTGATTGGGTTTATACCCCGTGTGCACTAAGAAATAGACAAATCAAAACTTCCCGAAGATTGCTTTACTAGACAGGATGAGGACTCATCAGTGGCTACAAACTCTATCTACTATTGGTCACTTGGAAATGAAGAAGAGGCTTGAATGAGACGATGCACATATAAGAATAATCTTTAATATTATATTAGTATATCTTATATATTTATATATATATGTAAATATATATCCTTGTGAAATAATAATGTAGAATATAGAAGTCACATTCCTTTAATAAAATAGTTCAGTAAATAATATCTTTATCCTTAACAACAGAAATGCGTAGCAGAGATTGTCAACTTTATTTACAATAGAAAATATGAATAGAAATTTAATTTGAGAATTTAAATAGAAATCGAGTCTGTAATAAATCTTTGAGAGAGCGTGGTTTCGTGGAACATTAAATACACTTGTGAGAGAGAGAGAGATAAACAACTTGATATATTAAAATATTCTTGAAAACGTAAATATGCGATTCTGCACAAATAGTCTTTGCATAAACATTTAAATCTTGTAGAGTATAACAGTGAAATATCTTCTTGTAGAATTTATCATACAATGTGATATGGAATAATTAGACTTACTGTATTCTGCGACAGTAGAATGAGTAAAACAATGATGCGGTCTCTTCAACGACCAAAGGAGAATAGTAGCTTATCTTAAGCATAGATTCAATACGAAATATAAATAGGAATGGCTTCACTTTTATAATAAATTATTTCACTTGAAAATATAATATCACGTGAGTTATCTTAAAACATTAGATTAACTCTTAGAAAGCTAAAAACACAAATAGCACTTTCTGCGTAGCAGCAGTTTCTGTACACGTCTCTCTCACACGAAAACCAACGTCAGACTCTCTCGACTAATACTGTACATCATACTATATACTATAATAATATTCAGGGCTTAACAACAGATGGCGCAGTTGCCCTTCAACCTACTTTTATTATACAAACTTTGAAATAGAATTCTAATGCATTGTTTTTTTCTTTATCTATATGCGTGGATTATATAATGTATATAATTCTAGCCGTATATATATATATATATATATATATATATATATATATATATATATATATATATATATATATATATATATATATATATATATATATATATATATATATATATATATATTTATAATACAGCACTATTATTGTTATATATACGGTATATATATATATATATATATATATATTATTATTATTATTATTATTATATTATTATATTATTATATATATTATATTATTATATATATATATAAATCTATATATATAATATTATATATATATATATATATATATATATATATTATTATATATATTATTATTATATATATATATATATATATATATATATATATATATATATATATATTATATATATATATATATATATTGTTATTATTATTACA
The DNA here is from genome assembly GCA_015478945.1 of Trachelipus rathkii. Lineage (NCBI taxonomy): Eukaryota > Metazoa > Arthropoda > Malacostraca > Isopoda > Trachelipodidae > Trachelipus > Trachelipus rathkii. The sequence continues at coordinate 36,915 of JABUQX010039453.1, forward strand.
TATTTTTATATATATATATATATATATAATATATAAATTTCAAATATTTTTCAAAAAAATCCATTTGAAAAAACCCACTATTTCGCTCACTTGGGTTTTTTCAATTTTATTTTAGAATAATTGCATGTAAAAATAGTAAAACAAAAATGAAAATATTAGAAATTATACTCTTTTACTTAGTGAAATATTTATAAGCTCATTTTAATTCATTTGTTGAAAGAATATATATATATATATATATATATATATATATATATATATATATATATATATATATATATATTACGGTATATATATATATATATATATATATATATATATATATATATATATATATATATATATATATATATATATATATATATATATATATGAGCCGTGTCCAAAAGTAGACCTGCTAGATTTCTTCCAGATGGTGAGGAGTAACCAGGTCTTAAGATTTGTATCATTTCAACAAAGTACTTCAATTCAACACTTAAAAATGAGACGTTATTATCATAAAAAAACTGATATTTTTTGGTCAAGAATTTCTTTTTGTGCAGTTGTCATTTTAATGGTATATTTAGACAATTTCTTTTGAGTTTTTGATGTGTCAGATACAGATAACCATGTTTTCATTGTTGAATGTCTTGCAGCCATCAAAAATTAGATGAATCCCTTTCTTCTACATCTGTAAGATCCATACTTTCAACGGTTGTATTAGCACTTGATTCACTAGATTTGCCAGAATATGACAAGCGCTTACAAGATTTTTTCCGATGCACTTTTATTCTTTCAATTTTATTGCTAATTGTATCACTGTAATATTTCATTTTACTTTGCTGGTGCCTTAGACATTCAGAACTTCAGTCCATTCATTTCCTAGTTTTCTTCTGGATCCAAGAGTCTTTGGCATTACTGTTATAATCAAACTTATAATAACTTAACAAAATTGAAAACAAATAATTAAATTAATATGAAATTGCAGTTATTGCTGAAAAGGAAAGGAAAAATGAAAAAACCCAATTTCCCCCGGGTTTTTTCGGGTTTTAGATGAAAAACCCGAAAATACTGGGCTTTTTCAAAAAAAGTGGGTTTTTTGCCAACCCTGATAATAATAGAAAGAAAATGAGGAAAAACTTACAATTCAACAAGGGAAGGAATAACCATTTCGGGCCTAAGTAAAGCCAATCTCTGCAAAGTCAATCCGGCCTCAAAAGAACCAATTTTTGAAAAAATTGTTAAGTTAACTGAATAATTAAGGCAGCTCACAAATTTCGAAATATCTTCTTCACTTAATAATTTCTCCTCTGATGGCTTTGTAATCCAAGAATCTTCCTTATATCTTTCACTAAAATAATAATAATAATAATAATAATAATAATAATAATAATAATAATAATAATAATAATAATAATAATAATAATAATAATAATAATAATAATAATAATAATAATAATAAATAATAATAATAATAATAATAATAATAATAATAATAATAATAATAATAATAATAATAATAATAATAATAATAATAATAATAATAAATAATAATAATAATAATAATAATAATAATAATAATAATAATAATAATAATAATAATAATTTATATAGCATCAATTTTAACATACTTTTTGCAAGTTCTTTCTATTCTTCTAAATAATTCTTTATTTTAGGTGCGTAGCATGCACTGGAAACAAAAAAGTAGTAGAAGAATATGACGCAAGTCTAAATGAAAGCCCAGCCTTATCGCCCCCTTTATACCACCCTAGTGCTTCACGGGACCGAGACGGACCCTCACTATGGCATCTCGTCAATGTCATCCGCTGGGTGAGGCCCGAACCATACTCCCTCACAAAACCCCGCCATTCACTCCTATATTGCACCCTTCTTCTCTCCTCTGCCAAACTCACATTTCTCTCCTCCAGGCATCCCGTTTTTTTACTGATTCAACCACTTTTTCTTTCGGTCTCCCAGCCGCTCGATACACAGCACACTCACCACTATACATCCGCTTAACCAACTGACTATCATCCATTCTTTCCACATGACCAAACCATCTCAACATACCTTCATTTATTCTCTCATTTAACCCTGTCTTCACACCACACAACTCTCTAATGTGTTCATTCCTCATTTAATCAATTCTTCTCACACCTAACACGCCCTTAAGATTTTCCATCTTAACACATGGTACTTTAGATCTATACCTCTTATTCCAGAGCACAGTCTCACTACTATACATTGACAATTTATGAATAATTGGGTAGATAGTTCTAGCCAAGATAGAATACAACAGACTTTAGAACATAATGAAAATATTTTTGAATATTTTAGAAAATTATAGCGTGAGATCTACTGTTAGGTTTAAGTGAGCAGAACGGGAATTGATATCAAACCCCGTGGATATAAATTGAAAATAGATGTAGCGTTGACAAAATCCACTGTAAAACCCAAGACCATTTTGTCTCTTGGAAATGTATTGGAGTACTAATAAGATTTTATAATAAAAAAAAAGATCTGTGGAAGTCAAACAAGGCAATGGTCAGAATAATAAAACATCCCATTTTTGATTTATATTTTCAACAACTCACGAAGCAGGCTAGGAAAATAACAAAATGACCAGAATAAAGGTAACCTGGTAAATAGGCCTAAAAGACAAGTGGCTGCTAAGTGTAAAGTGAAATGTATAGTTGTCAGTTTAACACAGGTGTTTTTACTTTCTTATAAAAAGTTCAAAAAGTATCTTACAAAAAGTTCAAAAAGTATTCTCGTGCTTATAACATTTATCACAGTGTAATAATGTGAATAAAATCACTGCTTCAAAATTACTAATATTGCATTTGTTTTTGGGAGAGGGTATAAGAATTTAGTGAAAATTATCCATTATAAAATTTATAACTGTAAATTAAATAATAAATATACTTAAAATAGCAAGTTGAATATCTTAAATATATATATATATATATATATATATATATATATATATATATATATAAAAATAAAAATAAAAAATAATATAGTGTTTTTTTATATATATATATATATATAAAAAAATATATATATATATATATTATATATAGTTAAATATATATATATATATATATATATATATATATATAAATAAATAAATGAAATTAATTAAAGTGTTTCCTTTGCTTTCTTAAATTTATATGTCGCGTCTTTTGTTGTGGGGACGTAATCTCTAGTAAATTATTAGCATCAATCTGTAATTATTGCTTATACTCTTGTTGTCAATTTAACAGGTGTGTTGTTACTTTCTTATAAAAAGTTCAAAAAGTATTCTCATGCTTATAACATCTGTTATTATCTTTACAATAAAAGTAACAATTGATAATCGCTGATTAACATAGTAATCAGTAATTAGAACTTCGAAATGAATATCAAATTTGGCAGTGTAAGATCCTTGCTTTTACTTATCATAGTCTATACCTTACATTTGATCTCCTTTGCTCGTTCGAGCCTGATCCCACATTAGGTGGATAAAGGGCTTGGGTATATCGCCTTTCGCAATGAAACTATTTAAAGGTAAATTATTATCATCAATATTGAAATATGTATTAGCAATATTAATTTTTAATGTTTATACTGAATGATATATTCTTACTTTTTTACTGACAATCAAAATTCTCATTACCTAATCACTTGGGAGTTTACATACATTAGTTACACTATAAGAAAATAACTTGAAGATCATGTATTTATAATCACAGATGAAGCATGCTCATGAACAACTTGAAAAGGTTATTTTCTTTTTTCTTTAAAAAATATTACATTGAAAAATAAATCTCGTGGATTTTTGACATTGGTGAGAAGATTAGTTCCATCCGTGAATATCTTGAATATCTTGATCCATATATCCCAAAATTGCGCGTCTTCATTTCGTAACGTAAAAATCCGCTGACACTTGGGATGAGCTCACGACTTACTTGTGAAATCTTTGAACAAAGGAACTTGTCCAATCCTTTTGATGATGGTAATATGAGCCTAGAGTTTTCAGAAGATGTTCTAAATAACCACATATCGCGGTCAACATCCGCACCTAGAAGTAATTCTTTTGAACACTGAGATGACATGTGGCGTGATTGCACCAGGGGTTGTATCAAAGTTGGAGGATACCAAGTTCATGTTTTTTCTGGCATTTGTAATTCTCTCATTTTTGTTCAAAAAAAGAAATGGGAGATGGTACTTCCTGAATTATCATGCAATCTCGAAAAAGAGACGCCTGTCCGGTTCTCTGTAGTGGAATTAAAATGAGTTTTCAGATCGGTGATCAAAAATTTAATTGAGGTTGCTAAAGAAGTCCGTATCGATAATATTTTGTTTGAGGTTCGTTTTAGTAATCTTCTTTGAAGAATTTCTGATTTTGATTTTTTTAATGGTTATGGTTGTTTTTTCTCTCTTTTACTTACATTTTAAGGTTGTTTTCCTTTAGAGACCAACTTTTCTTGGTGTGCAGGATAATGGAGCTAGAAAGACTAGACGTAAGTATTCACATTCTCGTTATTTGGCATCGTAAATAAGAAGTTACCTGAGATGAATATATCGTTGCTGGGTATCAGAAGGCGCTGGTGTTTTTACTTCCGGGGTTACTAATATGTATGCGAGCCCCTTAATAATAAGTTCTCTTGATGTGTTATAAGTTTTCTTCGCGTTTCTTTCTTCTGGATTCTCAAGTACTTTTGGGTTGGTTATTAACCACACAAATAAAAGTAAAATCTAAATTCATAAAAAATATAAATACACAACAGTCCCTCCCCTTTATTGAATTCTCCCTTAGTATCTCTCGTAAGTTCCATGAGCAGTCACGGCCTTTCTGTGTTAACCGCCTTGCCCTAACTTATTCTTCCTTTGGAAAATCTTTGTAAATTGAGGAGAATCGATTCTGCTTGTTGCGGACTTATCCTAAAATTTTACCTCACTTGCCTGATAGTTTGGTTTTCTTGTAATTCGGATTCTGTCTTCATGGGAGCAAGCAAGTAAGTAGTGAGTCCGAGTGATAATGAGAAAGAGCGGACGAGAACTTGGGCAGAGAAGTGCTTCAAAGGCAGTGGGAAGCCTTTTTATTTACCAACATTTTGTTTTTTTGCACGTATGTCAAAATTTTTGCTTTCGCAAATCTTGGCATAAGTACGAACATAAATTTTAATTTTTACGAATAATTATGCTTTGGGATGCTATATACCAATATCTTCGGAGAACATATCTGAAGACATAGATTCTAACAGTATATTTCCACCTTGTTTGAAATTCCTAGCATTGTCTGAGAACAAACTGGAAGGTATGCCATATATATATTTGTGAAACGTTGAAATAAAACTAAAAAAGATTCAGTGGACATATCTGGAAAGACATCAACATGAATAACTCTGATATTAAGGCAGGTGTAAATTAATAGATACATTTTTTTAAGTTTCTTAATATTATCCTCTACAAAGAGATGTCCTGTGAAATCCACACCTGTATGCTCAAAAGGATACAACATGAGGAAGATTAGTCATTTTTGGATATTCAAAGGGAATACTGTTAATTTTTTTTTTGCAAATGAGGCACTCTGACAAAACATTCTTTCCAGCCTGCCTGGCCTTGGTAATTTAGAAGCCATGAAATCTGATAAAATTGATAGTGGCTTGAACACCCAAGTGTTAACACCTAGAATGATTAATCTAGTGAGGTAGTTATCCTTGCCAAGAAGAATTGGATTTATTACATCATAATTGTATAAAAGTGTTTTGGCAACTTTCCCTTTGGATCGGATGAGTCTTTTATCATTTATAAATAAATTAAGTTGATTAGCTAGCATTGAAATTTCATCCTTTTAAGGATCTTGGAGAAATATTATTTCTTAGAAAAACAATGTTGCTGCATTATCTTCACCAATTGAGTTGGGCTTTCTCATCACAATTTTCATCCAGTACCTTACTCCTGCTAATTAATTTGAATATTTTTGAAGTTACCTTATAAAGGGTAATAAAGACTAAGTAACACCCACAGATGTGTGACATTGTGAAATCTTTTCCTTATTGGCCTCAGACAAACATTTAAGTTTACTAATAGGCTATTGAGATTGATCTTGAAGAATCCAAGAAGGACCCTTAAGCCGTAATGACAATTTTGAAAGAAAAGTAGAGGTTATTACACCTCTGGTAATCAGATCTGCTGGGTTTTCAGCACTATTGATGTAATCATATGAAATGGATACCTTATACTCTTGTTCAACTTGTTTTTTTGATTTTGTAAATTTCTTTGAGCTTATTGTTTACAAAAATATTTTTATTTTTTTGCTCTTCACGACAGGAGCCATGAAAGAATAATTTGAGTGTCTGCAAACACTTTTATGCTTTTTAACTGAAAATTAGGAAATTCTGATAATATTGATTTGATACACTTGAAAAATAAGAACACAAACAACAACTCTAAAGAGGGCAAATCCCTAGATTTGAGAGGGACATGTTCTTTGAAAATACTAAACTTGAACCTTGACCTATACTATAAACTGCAAAACCATAACAAGATGTTGATGCATGACAAAAAGGAATAAAGAGTTTGTGGAAGAAGGTGAGAAAGCATACCTTTCAATTTGAATATTATGTAATTTATTTAAATCTGAACAAACAGAGGACCAAAGAAACTAAAACATCAGAAGGGACCTTTTCATCCCAATGAAAACTCAATTGTCATAATTTCCTAATCAACAACCGACCCCCCCTTAAAGTTATGGGTAAAATGATATTTAAAGGGTCAAAAACTTTGGACACAGTTGATAACAGCAATCTTTTGGTATCTGCATCAACATTAATTGAAAATTTTGCAAGTTTTAACTTATCTGTAAGAAGAACAAAAAGATATCCAAGAACTTTATTGTGGATTTGCATGAACATGTTTGGTGATTTGTTCTATTGGCTTGGCTGGGACAGTCTCGATAGGCCCACGTGGCTTCTTACTGTCTTTTTATTTCTAATGTTCTAATGTTCCATTGCTTGTTCATGTCTTTCAGAATATTCATTGTAGATGTCATCAATTGCAGAATGTTTCAACACAAGTAATTAGTGACAAAGTCCAATATTCACAAATAATAATATGTTAATTGCCATCCACTAAATGTTTATACAGTTTTAGAGACATTGCTAAAATATCTATCTAATTAAAGTCAAAAACTGCTATTTCCACTTAACACTAATCATTTTAAATCATTAAATATGATTCTATTCAATAGTTAATAATTAATAACTGAATAATTAATTAACTTAGAAAACGACAATAGCAAAGACAGCCTATCCCTGAAAATCAATTAAAGTAGGACTACAAGAAAAGGGCCAGTTATTACCATAAATATAAGTTTCAGATCTCACTTTTTTGTACTTTCTTGTAATCGTCGAATATCATGCATTTCTTTTCCTTAAAAAAAATGATAGTAATTATTTATAATAAACCCTTGAAAATAAATTTTCTGCGTACTATCACAACTTTAGTAGTTGTCTGACAACGGCAACTCTGTCCAAGAAATTTGGAAGTATTAAAAACTATGATACCATATACTCGGGTCTCGACTCTCAACTGGCCTGAGGCCAACTTTGTTTGTAGACTAGTTACAACTTTACTCTCTCGAAATTTGCTTATATACATATATTTTTAGGTTTAATGATATTTTGTCTTTTTATGTAGACTCAGCTATTTATAATTATAATTTAAATTCGCATCCTGTGAAATGGGAATGTTGCCATATCTTACTATTAAATGATGGAGAAAAATGGAGCTTCTAAGTCAAGCAAATCTAGAGCACCATTATTTAAGACCCCCATATCGTGGGATCAAGAGGTACCGGCCCCAGGTACGAGAAAATTTCATTTAGTTTACGATGTTAAGGTTGTATATTTTGTAGTAGTGAACAAGTAGAGTTATTTGATTTGGTAATTGCACACACAAGTCTGCTAAGCTGGCATTTTTAAATAATGAACTGTTGAAACTGGAAATATATTTTGGCAATATTAGTGCAGAGGAGTGTCACCCCTGATTTTTATATATTTTACAAAAATTCCCTCTATAAATATCAACACTTAGATTAAAAATTTTAAAAGAAATTTAAAATTCACTAAAATAATATAAATTTTACAGAGACAAACCTGTTATTAATTAACATATTTAAATTGTTGAAACATAACTTGAAAAGTCTTCATTAAAGGAATTTCAAAATATTAATGATGGAATATGCATATGAAATCATTACGCCATTTAATTGTAATCTTTTTTTTTTTTATTTATTTCATTTATTATTACAATAAATACTAGGAGATGAATGAATATTTATCTATGGAGGGCAATGCCCCTATACTCCCCACCCTCGATATGAAGTAATTGGATATAAATGTAAATTTTTATATTTAAAACCAATTTCAAAAATCAAAATTCAAATGTAATTATTTTTTGTAAAACTCTATCATGCTTTTTTTTCAAATATCTTCTCTCTAATTCTCAATTTATTGTGAGAACTAAGTTCTATCGAGAGGTGAGTGTCCCCCCATTACACGAATTAATTATTTAATTTATGATAATTATTTTTAAAATACTTGTATAAAAAGTATTTATCTTTTTTTTTCTATACTGTCATTCCATAATTTTATATTTATATCTTTTATTTTTAAAATTCAACTTATCAAAAATAATCTAAGATTATCATTAATAAAAAATAAAATGTTGAGCTTAACAACTGCTTTAGCTTAAAATAAACCATGTTATACACGTTATTAATTTTTGTCACATAAATCCGATGTGAAAACATGTACGGTATTCATAAGATATAATTAACAATTTGAGTACATATTTATATAAATTGGATAACTATTGATATGTGCTGAAAGAGTAAACTCCGCAACTAACTCATGGAGGTTTATGGGGAGAGGCTTCTATGCCTTATAAGATACCAAATAATTTGTGTGCCCATGTTCAAATTTATCGTAATTAAAATGTAACATATAGGAGGCATACAATAAACAATCTGAACTAGATGAGAATTTGACCCACTACCATTATTACCTCAACTGAGCAAGTGATGCTAGTATAGTGTTTAATATCCTTATATCAAAACACATATCACTATTGAAATATTATTCAATATTTGTTTTATCAGAGCTTGGCACGATGCGCCACCAAAGTTGCGCCTATTGGCGCCACTATCAAATTCGTAGGCAGCAAGGAAGCATAGGCGAGCAACACAATATTTAAACTAATGGCGGATACTAAGCAAAGGCGCACGGTCCAATTCTGTGCAGCCTATTAGCCGCGCCTAATATGACTAGAAAACAAAGCATTTTTTTTACCTTATTATTTTTTTTTTATATAAAAAAGGTTTTTAAAAAAAAAAAAACTTTTGAAAAGCTTTTGTTTTCTTTTTTTATTAAATCATTCAAAAAACCATGTAAAAACATATTATAAATATTATATATATCTATAAACTAATATATAATATAAATATATATAATAAATATATATTATATATATAATATATATATATAATATATTATATATATAATATAATATATATAATATTTAAATATATATATATTAATATATAATATATATTTATTATAATAATATAATATATTATATAATATATATACATAAAATAATATTAATATTATATAAATATATATACAACTATATATAAGATAATTATACTACAAAATAAAATAATGCGCTTTGGCTCTGAAAGATTTTCAACTTCTGCAGCGCTCGAGCTGAACCTTCCTGGGGGAAAACATGGTAATCAACAAGGAAATGGAGGAGAGAAAGAGGGACGTGTAAGATATATAGTATCACGGTCACGGTGCTTATAATTAACTGGAGCAGCACGAAACACACACACACATAAGTGAATATAGTTTTTTCTGCATCCTCAGTAAAGAAAGGCTAATTAATTGTTCATGTTCACACACGTAAGAGATCAGGAATACGTGTATATAACATGCAATAAACTTAAGCGATCATAATAACTACGGGGTGGGATTAAGTAATTATCCACTAAAGCCGGAACGCTAACAGGCACGCTAAATCACGCGTCTAGTGACGCAATTTGGGAGCGAGGACGCCTGAGCGCTAGACAAAATAATAAAATAAATAGGCTCTATGAAGGAGCGAGAGGCGGAGCTAAGGTAAAGATCCACGGACTGCAATAGTGCGTAGGCTGCACATCAACAGAAAAGAGAGCGCGCCCAGCTGCTGGGAATGAGAGCGCAATCTAAAAATGGAATGAAATTAAAACCTAGTCCATATTATAAGTATTAAAATAAGAGAAAATATTTTCTCTTAATAAAAGAAATTTTTTTTTTATAATACTATTTCCTTCATAATTATAAACACCAGGTGTTATCCAAAGGATTGAGTTGTGTTTTAATAGAAAATGTGCAAAGTGCCTGAGGCTGTGTGATCTGCATGATACACACTATTAGCCCGCCGAAAGACACTCTTGGATGCTTATGTGTGATGTATAATGCGGTTACCCTATAACGAAGAGCACGTTGATTTTAAAAATAGAGCTCCTGATTTTGAGCAACTATTTAATCTAAATACCGACCCTGCTGAAATGAGCAACCTCATATGAAGATATGTATAGGTTAATTACTGGCATTTGGTTTCCTAATGGAAACTAGAAAACTAGGCCCATAATGAGATTTATAGATATAGATTAATAATCTTTTATAATTAAATTAAAATAGTACAGTTAATACTAAAATTTCATTCTATTACTATTTAGTGTTAGTAGGTATACACAAACCATAAACCCTATCAGTTTGCAGTACCAAAGGGCAAAAAAGAGAGTAGTTTACAACATGTAATGTGAGAGTAATCAGCTTGCATAAGTCATTATTGTCATACATGGTGCTACAGAAGATTGCGAAGCAAATCTTACAGTTCAATTCTAGTAACAATCAGCCATCCATTTTTTATCTATTCTTTAAGCACTGGACAAGAGGAAAAATGTGTAGTACTAAAACTTAGTCCCAAATATGACTCTGCTCTTCCTGTTGATGATATTGTTTTAGAAGACACAGTCATAGAAGAGCCAATTGCTAATGGAAATCATGGTACATTGTTATTCTTCCTCTTCCTTGGCTTTAGCTTTATTCATATGAGACAATTTATCAAATTTTACACTCTTTTTTTGTGTAACCTTCATTAATTCTTTTCCAGTAAATTGTAAACAGTCTCTCCATCTTGTATTATCAGACCAATTCATTTACTTAAATTTAAAGTTTCAAAATATGCTTATTAGTTTTCATTATAAGTTTTTTATAAAATTATTAGACATGGGAATTTTAAATAAGTAAATAAATATATAAAGCTTTTTTGCATTATATTTTGTGATCAATATTAGTTACTATTATTATTAGTAATAGTAGTACCATCTATTGTTATTCTTTATCATCACTATCACATCACAGCTAATTCCACTCATTATATTTTGTAGGCGATGTTAGACAAAGGGTTCAGAATGCACCTCGAGATGAAGGTGCAAGGCTGCGTGAAATGATTGCGAAGAAAAGGAAACAAGAGCGTATAAGACGTGAGAGTATTAATAGCACTCTTAGAGGAGAACAATACTTCACCTTCGATGTGAAAGAAATTGGAAATGTTGAAACCGTCTTTTGGTAAAGTATTTAAATTTTATTTTATTTATTTATTTATTTTTTTTAGCTAATCATTAGTAATTAGTACTCGTAAAATTTAATATATGACAACTGGTTGAAATATAATGTACCAATTAAAAAAAAAAAAGCACCAGTCCTTTGGGGTTTTGGTGACAGTTTTGCATATGTAAGTAATTGATAGGTTCGTTTAGAATCTAGCTTAGTACATTGCTTGTAATAAGCTAGCTTAGTACATTACTTGTTTAATTGTGGTGTTTGGTTAATTATTATTTAAAACTAACTCAAGCCATTCAAAGTAGTTGGCAACTTACATATTTCTGAGTGGGACAGTCTTTGATATGCCTTGCTAAATTTTTTTTTGAAGAACGTGTCTATATATATATATATCTAGGATATATATACTATTATAATACTTATATACTCTAATAATTGTATAATTATAATCTTCATTATAATAATTTTTTAATATTTATTGTTTATTTTATTTATAGGTATCTTTATTTTAAAAATATATTAATTTTATGCGAAATTACATGTATAAATATACTACTTAAAGCTTGATGCACCTCTTGAAATCAAATTCTAATTGGGTTGACCATACCTGGATTAAATATTTTACATCCCTAGATTTTCTTAAATTATAAAACAAAATGCTTGTTGTTATCACCAAAGAATTTGATTCAAACTATAAAAGGTTATCCACTCACCAACTTCAGTCAGTCTTAATGATGTCTTGTAACTCTGAAGGCCTGTTTGAGCTTCACCTCACGAATTTATTAGAAAGTGTGCAAATGCTTGGTTTCAACTTTTTTCATGTAAGAAAAATGATCCTGGTTCTAGTGTTTCCTTTTTCTTTCAACATGCCATACAAATGATGACTACTCTATAATGGACTAGTCTTGCTTCCCAACACAGTACATGACAAAATATTCATATATTTTATATATAAACTAAAATAATAAATAATATAAATTGAAATTAAAAGTAAATACGAATGTATCAAATAGGTTTGTAGTTCCTCAAATTTTAAAACAATCCCATTCTTTTGCGCTGCCTGAACATATGCTTATCAAAGGGGGCAAAGCTTCACTCAAAAAACTTTTTTTTTTGACCTGAGACAAAATTTAGTCAATAGGGAGGGCCTAATCAACCAGTTTATGTATATATATATTATGTGTATGAAATATCATATTTAAATTGACAAATAATTTGGGCCTTTTTTATAGTTATTTTTTGTATGTAATTCATATAATGAATTACGGTACTACTTTGGGTATCTAAGGAGATCTTGTGTGTGGAGACTGGAATAATGCCCTTGTCCCTGAGCAAAAGAGAGAGCACAATCTTAATTTGCTCTTTATTCTCGTATTCAGGTCTCTGCTTTCTCTGCCTTGTTACCCTTAATAGAGAGATTCCATCCACATAATTCGAGCAAATGTTGGCTACATTTATTTGCTGGGGATTGTGAATCCTAAATTATTTATTTGAATTTTCCTGGTCTTCCATTTCTGTCAGTTTTGTCGAGTTACAATTTCGACAACCGTTCTGCGCACAATTTGAATTTATCCTTCTACCCACAACTGTCTGTTTTGGGTTCAGTCCTTCACCAAGGCTGAGGACAACATCCGATCACGTACGATTAGATGGACTTCTTTGGTCTCAATAAAGAGTAATCCACAAGGGCTCAATACTGTTCCAACTAAACTAGATGGCTCCAAAAACAAAAGGCTGAGTGGGAGCTTCGCAACTGTTTTTCCACCAAGAATCTCGCCATTTCTCTACAACCTGCCAACCTATACAATATCAGTGATTCTGATATAAACCGACTGGATTTAATTGGCTGTGGCAGAATTACAACACTACCACCTACGGAAGTGATTTTAACACAAATCTTTCTGCGTGACTCTAAAGGCGCTCTCTTATGGCTCTGCTATCCGGTCAATCACAAGAAATCTTTGGTTTTCAATTCACTGTCCAATAAACGTTCACTTATATAGCTAATGATTCAATAATTAATTGAAGACAGCATTGAGTTTCTGTTGGGTTCCTTCCCATTTAGTGGAGTGTTATATACCGGGAAACGAAGAGAGCTTGATACAAGATAAGCCAAACGTGCCTGCCTATTAACCAGCAGGGATTAAAATCATAGGCAGACGATATACCCTTTCCAACTGATAATAATAACTAGTTATGGAGAGCACACCATATCCTAGTTCGACGGATATTTTACCGTGTATCCGTCAGGGTTTCCTCTCCTGCAGGGAGACGCGTTGGGGTGTAGCACTCTCGTGGCGTCAAGCTCCTAGGAATGATAAAACCTCCTTTAGGTCACTAGGCCGCCATCTTATTACTAACGGAGTCGAGCCGACACAGGGTGATTTAACCCGTTTTCGTAATTGGAAAACACCAATTATCCACGCATGGCTTTTTCAAACCTAAGGCCTGTGGTTATCTTCTACAAGTAGCCAATCGCCGTCCGCATTCACTTTGTCAGGTTGTAGCCTGAGTTAATCTGGTCGTAATTCATGTGCTTATGGATTCTTCTTTACTATCTAACTAATCAATTCATCCTTTTTATTTCTGATTACCAATTCAAGTTCATTTCCCTGACATAGACTTAATATATTTAACTGTTTATTATATTCCTTTGCTTACATATTTTATTTATTGATTCCCCTAATTATACCTATAAAATGAACAAAATTTCAATTAATAATAGCGTTCCTCACCAAAATGAGGACTGAACATCCTTTTAATAATCGAATATAAACAACTCTTGAGAGATAACTAGTTAAATTTTTTCTTGTACATGTGATGTTGGACTAATTCCACTGTATGTAGTACTACTGACATATATATGTGAACGGTGAGTGAATGCCAGACACATCGATTTGCTTCTCTGATAAATAATTTTGTGCATTTTGGTGTGTAGAGTCCTCTGTTTATTCTACCCACTACCTTCAAAAAAAAAAAAAAAAAAAATACTTTCGAGTTTGACATTTATGAACAAACATGTCTTTACAAGTAGGGGTTATTAAAACTTTCTTTAGGTTTTATGGAAATGAAATAATTTTCTTAATAACAAATAATAATTTAATAAAAATTTTTAACGGTATATTGTTAACGAACGCTATATTCGATATTTGTTCTTTTATAGAATTTTTCACTTCAGTATTTTCATTTCTTCAAATATATTAATATTTATAAAATTAAATAATAAAGTATATAAGGATATAAAATTAACGGCTACCAAACATTATTATAGCATTATTGCTTGCAAGTACGAAGGAATAAGATGCCTATAAAGAGATACCGATATCTATAAATTTCACCGACAGGATGGTTCGCAGTTTCTCTGTGAAGCTATTGATAATTCTAGCGGTGGGACCACTTGGGAAGACACCCAAGAGATGCGAAATCACAATATAATAAGGAGTTTAGGGAACTTCCCAGTATGAAAGAAAGTAGAGAAAGTTAGGTGAAACTCATGAAAAGTAGATAGTTTGAACTGATTTGAATTTGTAAACACAGATGGAAACAGGTTATTTATAATATATATTATATTATTATTTTATTATTAATATAATATTATATATTATCTATTATTATTATTATTATTATTATTATTATTATTATTATTAAATTATATTCATTATTATCATTCTATTTTTCATTAAATACTTTCTTTCTTCTTTCTCTCTCTTTTTCCCCAGACTTGGGGGTTAAAAGGTAGCTTAGTCATGACATATACGGAAAAGAACATAAGACCAAGTAAGTAAATATAATCATGACAAATAAGATCGAAAGGAAAGCCCAGCCCTTTATAGCCTTAAAGCCCCCATCTGTACCATTAATTAGTGAGATAGAACTTCAGTACACAGACAGAAAAAATCCTACCTCTTAAAGAAGCTTCTATAATGACAAAGTTGACGGACCTCAATTAATAACCATGGTTAAAATCGTCATGTATTAAAGTTCCACTATATAATCACCTATGGCCCAGGGGACATAACAACCATGCTCCTCATTACAAAATAACCCGTACCCATTATCTCCTATTAATGCACCTTTTATTTTCGTCTCGCCAAACTACACATTTATCTTCTTCACTTCAGACAATTCGTATATTATCACCGACTCAATCCACTTTTTATTCGGTCTCACAGCCGGTCGGTTTACCTAACAAATACTACGCCACTAAACCATCGCATTACCAAAACCCGACTATCATTTCAATACCTTTTACATACCACATGACCAATACACCTATCTCAACATACTTTATCAGTTATATTCTCATCATTTACTTCAACCTTTCTTCACACCACACAACTCTCTAAATACGATATTCATTCTCAATTTTATCTATATACTCTCACAACCTGCATGACTCCTAAAATTTGTCCATAACTGAACACATTGACCTTTAGATCTATACTTCTTATTTCCAGACCATAGTCTCTCCACTACTAATTTAAAACAATAACACAGAAACAAAAAGATATACCCTCATGTACGACCCTAGCATCACATCAAGACTTTAGAGTCCCCTTTTACAAAATTCCCAACGATTTAATTGCCCAGCAACCTTCCTGCATTTACACAAATTTCCCTACTTACATACTATCTGCATCATCCCGTTCCCCATCTCATTAACCAACCATACCCTAATTATTAAAACAGACACTTGTTCCAGCTAGCTCACTCATCAACATTAACTATCCACTGAGGACTTGAGTCCTCACTACACAAACAACATAACCTTACTACTTTATCTACGTTTAACTTTTTTTCTAAAACCACCTCCTTTTATATCACAACCACACCCTGCCATCTTCTCTACCAATCCTCTAAAACTCTCAACAT
The DNA here is from genome assembly GCA_015478945.1 of Trachelipus rathkii. Classification (NCBI taxonomy): domain Eukaryota; kingdom Metazoa; phylum Arthropoda; class Malacostraca; order Isopoda; family Trachelipodidae; genus Trachelipus; species Trachelipus rathkii. The sequence continues at coordinate 53,426 of JABUQX010039453.1, forward strand.
ATTCACCTCCTTCAATAAAAAACTCAAAATCATCTGCACGCTCATATAATTAAGGAGGGCTAACCTCTACACTCAGTCTCTACATTCTCACATTACATTCTAACACCATTTTTACCTGCCACCTAACCTACATAACTCTAAATTCTTCATACCCCATCCAATACTATAAATAATTGAATAACAAGGGATCATATAACCTAAAACAAACTCTCAGTTAATTAAATATAAATATACCAAATCACCTTTGACCCCATTTATTCACTTAACCACGCCTCACTATCGTCATACATACTTTTGATTCCCATTCAGAAGCCTACCACTCAACACGATATTAATTCATTCTACAACCAAACTATTTGCCAATATATATCTCAAAGAGCTTTCACACTATTACAAACTATGTGGACTAAATAGTTGGCATATCGCCTGGTTAATTTGCAAAATCCACTAAATCCAAGAAAACTAAGAGATATCAATTAATCTCCGTATTATCTTCTTCTCTCTCATATTTCTCTACAAATCATTATTTTTCATGTAATATTCAATATGATAAGATGTTCTGCCCCTAATATTTCTTATACCACACAATACTCTCTTAAATAACCACCTCTCCAAAATCAAAACGATCAACTTTAATCTTGGAACATATATATACACAATCAGTCCTTAGCAGTCACATTACGACGCTATACTATGCTTACAACCAAAAACACCTAGCATAAAATCTTCCCCACAAATACTACAATAAATCTAAATTCTCCACTAATAATTTTTTACAGATTCACCGCTTTCTCTAACCTTATTCACTACTGTATATAAGGGTACATATTACCTGCTCTCCTCCAATCCCTCGGGACTATAAAACCCTCCAAATAAACGCTTTTAATTAAACACAACTCCAAAATCCAATTAAATACCATTACTCGATCATTCCGTTTTGGACCTCATTTCACCAGTAAATTTCAATCTAATAACCTGCAGTTTTACCAATTCTTCTCAACTTTCCACTCTTAACTCTATCCAATTATCCTCCCCTTGCTACATAACCTTATCATCCCCAAATATACCTATTCACCTTCTTGCAATAAAATCAAACCACACACACATTCACTTATCACCATTACTTCTTTATATCAGCCAAATAATTCATGTCACAGATTTTCAGAAAGTGTTTCTTCCCTACACTCCCCTATTCAAATTCAAATATTCATCAGTTATTAATATTCCTTGTTTTTCTTCCTTTTTATACTAAGCATGAGTTCCCCTTAAATCTCATTCTTAACCTTTCGCGCTTTCCTTCCAAAAGAGCTTTCCTAATTATCCAAGATTGTTCATATAAGTACCGACATTCATTTACACTCACTTACTCAAAACTTTAGTTACAATTTATCACACACTACTAATCTATTTTCTCCTACAGTAATGCAAACATTTAGATATTTGTCTTTTTTATTTCATTCTTATATAATTCATTAAGATCTTATTCTTTTGAAACATTCATCTATATTGCGTTTTAGTAACAGTCCAACCAACAGCTTCTTTTAATTTACTTTTTTAAAATTATAAATATCCAGCTATTATGCATCACCTCTTCATTATCCATTACCAACTAACTCACTGGTTAAACATTTCTTACTTATCACTACTTTTAAGCAATCCGCAAATACCTTCATTTTATGCACTGCAAACGGATATATTGCTATCCCTTCCATTATTGCGTCCCAAGATTGTTCAAGTTTCAGCTTGTTCACATTCAATCAAGGAATATTAATACCTTAACGAGCGGCTCTTATAACCTACGTATCATTATTACCATATTGGTTCGCTTTAACTTCTCACTCTAATTTTACCCACTTTACCAACTTCCTTCTGTATCACCTTCCTCTCAATCCAAACCCCCCACTAACATAATTTTACACAGAACAACAAATAATCGATTAAAGATATAATACCCATTCCTAATCCCCATCACTCTGATTTAACAATCCAGCAACATATTTCACATCTCCTTCTTCACCAAACAACAAAATTCAATCAATACTTTTCACTTCATAATCATCTCTCTACATACACCAACTCTTAGTATATAATTATATTTAATTTATAATATATATTATATATATAATATTAATAATTAACTATATTAAGTTAATATTATTATTTATATTCTATATTATTATTATTAATTATTAATTATTATTATTATTTATATATATTATTATTATATAATTATTATTTATTATTATTTAAATTATTATTATATTATGATATAATTATTAGTTATTATAATATTAATTATTTATTATTAAAATTATTATAATTAATTAATTATATATTATTATTTATATTATTATATATTAATATAAAGAGGAAATAGGAGAAGAGACTATGAGTTGTATTAAATACGTAGGGGGGAAAATCACAGGTAAATGAGCAGTAATTTAAGTAGGAATAGTGAATAGATAATAGAGGAATAGGAAGATTTTCTGGAAAAAGTCGCCGAAAAAGATTAAAGAATAAGAGAATAGAAATCCATTGAATAATGTATTATAATGGGATGGTCTTTATTTTGTAACTGATGAAAAATGGAATGTGGATAGGAGAGTAGTGGAGATAACACTTCGGAAATCAGCACAGCATTGTCAGTAATGGAAGAGGTGATAGTGAATGATGGTGTAAGAATATTGAGAAAATAAATTTTAATCGAGAAGAAATAGGTATTTTTGGGTGAGGTAAATGTAATGAAGAATGGATAAAAAATCTGCATTGAGCATTAAAGATTGGCAATTACTCGAAGAATTGATCAAGAATAATGTAGACAGATGGTGATTAGAATGGATTTGAAGATTCATGGAGGGGAGGACAGTAATAATGCCCTATAATATAAAATGGATAATAGAAATCTATACAAATACCTATAGAGAACTATTAGGGAAATAATAGTTTATATTGAGTGTTGTAGGGAAGATATCATGCTGTGTTATTTTTGGTCAAAAGAGTGCGTCGTAGAATATGACTGAATACAGATTGAAGTTTAAGAATTTAAGGTGCGATTTTAAAAGCAATTCAACATGGCTATGGCTACAAACGTTTCATTGGCATTGAAGAATAATGAGAGAGAAAGAAGAATAAATTGTATTTTTGAGATTTCAATTTGGACCCTTAACAGACAGGCCTATGGCGCACAGAGATTAAATAGTGAAGTTCCTTGTGACAAGTCGTTAGTGATCATATTGAGTGTTTTTTATTGAATTAGCTCTTCATGCTGATATTCTCCAATATAGTATTTGATATGACGATCATGTGAGAAGCTGATCAATAAATAATTCGATGTATAGATTGAAAGTGACTGGGTCTCATAGTATTTAATCTTTTTAGAGCTGGAGCATGTAAAAGAAGGAATAAGATTGTGCCTTAACAGATTCACCTAGGTTATGCTTTAATTTGAATAGTGGACAATTATGAAGGGTTTACGGGGCTTCAAACACAAAAATTAACACTCAAGGATAGGCTGTCCACGGAAGAGATTTTTGATGGAGGATTGATGAAGTCAGGTTGGAGAAAGATGAGAGAAGGGACTCCTGCTTTAAAGATAATTATTTAGTCTATAATGAGCACAGGATGATATTTGGTTTATGTCCTCATTTGTTAGATAAACGCAATTATAAATATAATCTTTCAATATTTTATACATAAAAATATTAAGATAGAGATTAAAGATAGAGATTAGATATAGAAAGTAAGAGTGGATGGTATGACTAGTGCGTAGGAGAATCCGCATTGAGATGAGAAAACCGATCTATGTTTAGAAATATTAGTGAAGGACAATTGAATAAACATAATAACATATACTTCGAACGAGTTATAAATTAAATTTAAGGAATATATGTTGGATGATATAAAATGGAATTGAATGATGCATGAGTGTCAGTAGGAAAAGTTGTTAATGAGGCATGAGGTGGCTGGTGACTAAATTAATACTTGTTTATGTAAGGGAATGTCTAATGAGTGCGTTAATAGTTTTGCATGAGGGAAGTGTAGTATTAATGTAAAATAAGATAATGTGAGAAACTATGGTAATTGAGATAGGTATAGATCTAAGTAAATATCACGTTTACAGATGACAATCTTAGGGAGCGTGTTTGGTGTGAGAAAGTATTGATAAAATGAGGAATGAATGCATTGGGAGTTGTGTGGTGTAGAGAAAGTCCTTAAATGAGAAGCATAAACCGAGAGTACAAATTGAAAATGGTTTTTGAGTCATTTGAGGAAAAGATAAGGATGATAGTCGTTGGTTAAATGAGTGTAAAGTGGTGAGTGTGCTTGCTGGGAATGGACGGCTGGGAGACGAAGAAAAAGAGGATTGAGTTAGTAAAGGAATGCAATGTCGAGAGTGTGCAGAAGGCTACATTAAGACGAGATAACCACAGATGATTCCACGCAGTCCGTGAAGTCAGGAAGGATTTTTAATTCTGATAATCGAGCGACAAGTTTCATCTTCACCTTAAGGCTAAAGGATATGGAGGGTAAACGGAGTATAAGGGAGGGGAACTATTCTTTTTGACATTGTGTCATCCTTACTATGGGGGCGTAGCCTTACTATTTAGCTGTTAATCTTAGTAGAGATAATTGACGCTTATCCAGGTCAGCTCACCCTCACAATATTCCGTTGTAGAGAAAAGAATATATAATTTATTATTATTATTTTATTTTATACTCAATTTATTTGGACACTTACTCACCATTATTACTATCTATTATTATTATAATTATTAATTATTATTATTATTATTTATTATTATTATTTTTTTTATTAATTATTAATAAATTATTAATATTGTTTTTATTATTATTATTATTTATTATTTTATATATATTAATTTATATTAATTATTAAATTATTATTATTTATTTATAAACTAGTCATTATTATTATTATTACCTCATAATTTCAGCTTGTGTCAATATGCAAACCTACTAGAGAGTGTTGCGTCATTAGGTTTGAGGTATATATATACTTTCACAACTTATCATCTGATTGACGCCGATTAGCATAGGTTTTTTTATTCTATATATTATAATATATTAATATATATATTTATAATTTAATATATATATATATATATATGATTATATATATTTATATATATTTAATTTATTATATATTTTAATCTTATACTGGTTTAGATTATATATATTATATAGATAATATTAGTTATTATTATTATATATATTATATATATTAATATAGTTATATATTAAATTAATTATAATATATATATATAATGAATATATATATATATATATATATTAAATATATATATATAGTAAATTTATATGAATAATAATAATATATATATAATATATAATAAATTATATATAGATAATATTATTAATTTATATATAATTAATATATATATAATATATTATTATTATATATTTAAATATAATTATTAATATTAATAATGATATTATATATTATAATATATTTAATATATTATATTATTATATTATATATATATATAATTAAAATATATTATATATATATATTTATATATAATATTATATATATAATATATAATGAATATTAATATATATGAGATTAATTAAATATATATATAAAAATAAGCCTTTTATAATTGATAGTGAAAGCTTGTCTTTTTTGTATTACCAAAATTTATTTTGATAGCATAAATAGAAAAAAAAGATTCACTTAAAAATATATATAAAATATATAATTAGTTTTTAGCTTTTATTATGTATTCTTAACATAACTAATAATTAATATAAAGATTTAAGTTAAATTGACGTTAAGCTTTCGACCTCTAATTCAAGATCCCTTTCCGATACGATGTCAAATTTTAAGATTACTGAATAAATCATCAGTAAATAATTTACATGCAATATTAATAATTAATCAAAGAAATTAACTGAGTTTTTTACGTATTTTTTTTTGAAATATAATGGTGATTGACAGATTATATGTTAAAATATGATTTTATTTCATAATAGAGGGATCAATTTGAAAAGATCAGGTTCTAATTTTTATGATACATATGAACAAAACAAAAAAAAACGATTCTTTCAAAATATGTAGGATTGCGGCACCTTTCACCAATAAATATGTAATTAACTATTTTGGACGTGAAAAAATTGGCGTAAACAAAACTTTCTCAACTTTTATATTTTAAGTATTGCATATATTATTTACTGGAATTAATTACATTACAGTAATATTCACATTAAAATCCATAAACTATTTACTTGGAATTATAAAAAGAAGGTTAACATTGATTATTCAATTCAGGAAAGCTTCCGTTTTCTATATAATTACTTTTTATATTTTATAAATTTTTATTATTTGATAAAATATCGAAGTTTTATTTTAATTGAAAATTATTAATAAATTATTATATAATATAATTTATTTGATATAAGTAAAAAATATTTTTTTACCCTTTGCTTCTGCCCCTTGTTCTGAATCTTTTTAAAAAAAGTGCTTTAGCATCAATGATAGCGGAACTATTATATATTATTATAATTAAAAATAAAGCGTTTTTATGCTATTTTTATATCACGTATATTATTAGTAATTTACTGGAATTAAATATTGAATAGTATATATTATTATAATATATTATTATTAATTAATATTATTATATTATATAATAGTAATTAATATATTTATATATATACATATATATTATTATATATATATATATTATAATTAATATATATATATTAATATTTATATTATTATAATTATTAATATTAATATATATATATATATTTATTATATATTAAATATATATATATATTAATATTATTAATAATATAATATATATTATTAATATTATATATATATATAATATAATATATATTATAATATATATATATATAATATTATTAATATTATATATATATTTAATATTAATATATTATTATAATGTAGATATATATTAATATAATATATATTTAATATTAATTTATATAGATTTATTTACCTATATTAATATCATAATATATATATTTTATAATATAATATTAATATATATATATATTATATTAATAAATATATTATGTAAATATATAATTTAATATATATATATATATTAGATAATATATATATATTTATTAATTCATATATATAATTATATATATATATATTTTAATATAATATATATATATAATATATATATATATATAATATAATATAATATATTAAATATATTATATATAAATATAATATATATATATTATATATATATAAAATATATTATAATATTAATATATATAATATCAATATAATATTATATTATAATTATAATAAGTATATATTATATATACTATATTATATTATTTATATATATATAACACTTTATATTATATATATAATAATTAATATATATATAGAACACTTTATTAAATAATAAGTATTATAGCTTATAATAAGGCATGAAATTAAAGATAGTACTATGATGTGTGATGAGTATCACGCTATATTTATATTTAATTTAAATAAATATATATATTTAATTATTTTTATATTTATATATATTAATATATATTAATATATAATATAATATATATTTATTAATTATTTTATATAATATATATAAATATATATATATTAATATTTATAATATATTTATATTTATATATATATATATATATTTGGAGAAGAGTACGTTACATTTACTGTAGGTTATTTTATATCAACGAAATAATCGGTTTGACTGCTTTAATTTATTAAGGGATAATATATCCTACATATATCACTTATCGTCAAAATTATGGTTGTAGACCATAGAACTCAGAGGGTGAGGGGGCAATGGACTATGAGATAATAACGATATAATAAGTAGCCAATAAGAAAAGGAGAGGAGAAAATAATAAGTATAGAGATAGTATACTCAATATAATTTAATTCTTTAGAAATAATATAGAGAAAATAATCTGATAAAGTTCCTTATCTCTTATTTAGAATGAGGACTGACCATTATTTTATTTAGAGAGAGAAATTCTGTTCGCTTAACGAACAACAACAGCATGGTTAAAAAGTAATCTTAAACTTTATATAAAAAGAAATAAATATTATTTTATACCGATTTACCCTGGTAGTTTATATATTCAGTCAAATATAGAAATTTTATTTATTCATTTTAAATTGAATTTATGTAGATATTTTCGTTTATGAAGGATTTAAAAATAAATTGCCATCTCATGCGATAAAGACTATTTTGGAAATTAATTATATAAAAGTCTTCTGTCCTTTATAAGTAAGACTAATTTTATTTTATATATAATATTTTACAGGAGTAAAGCTACGTTTTCTTCTATAAATAAGCGGTTAGTAATTCCATATTAAATAGTAAATTATATAATAAGATTATATTATATACTTACCTCTACTTAGGTGGCAAGGGGCTAGTAAAAAAACCCCCTTTTAACATTATTGTTCTTTTCTGTGAATGGTGGTGAGATATTAGATATTTAAGTGGTGGACATAATATTTTACAACCCACAACACCTCTATTTTACTAAACCATGTACAGAATGTGAGTAGGATATGTATGGAATTTATATAATATTATATATAATATATATATTATATATATATAGTATTATATATATATTATTAATATAATATATAATATATATATATATATATTATATATATAATATAATATATATTAATATATAATATATATTATTTATTATTATAAATAAAGTGAGAAATTAGCCAACACGCCCACTTGACAATATTCAAACAGAATAATAAATTCCAAGACAAATCACTCAATTATTATAACTGACTAAAATATAATGGTTTTTCAAATATTCCTAATTTAAATATTGATAACAATGGATCCATTAGTATTATAGTTAAATATATAATTATTTAATATTATATATATTATTATTTATATTATTAATAAATATATAAATAGATAAGATTATATTAATTATATATATATATAATATATTATATATATTATTATATACTATATATTTAATTGTATATGTATATATTATATTAATATTTATTATATATATATATATGGTATTATAATAATAAACTAAAGTATATATTATATAGTATTGATATTATTATATATAAGTTTTATATATATATTATAATATTATATATATATTAATTGTATTATAATTTATATATATTATATAATTATATATAAATAAATATCATCATTAATTAATATATATATTATATATATATATATAGTATTAAATATATTATTAATATATAAATTAATATATATATATAATAATTATATATTATATATATATATTAATTAAATAAATATGAATATAAATTATATTGAAATATTTGCTTAATATATTTAACTTGAATGTAATACAAAATTTACTATATAGTCTGTATATATCATGTGGAGTTACCTCAAGAAATTTATCCATTTGAGATTTTAAATTATGTATTAGTTTTTATTTAGTATTTATATTACTTTCTATGTTCTATCTTCACTGGGTTAGATCTGGTATTGTTAAACTCATGAGTTTACAACTATATTATTATAAATCACTTTAGTCTTGATCATTATCTTGGCCTAAATGTTAACCTGTTAAGTTATCTATACTTACATTCTATTTAAAAATGCTAATTATCCACTTATGTTTCATACTTGTAGTTTTATCATATAAATATATATATTCTCAAGTGTTAAATGGGAGAACTAACTTCTATAGGGCTTATCTATTACATTGATTTAGGAATTATTTTGTCGATTCCAGGTTTTAAGGCCTCTGAAACGCTATTGATGTGTATGAAATGGTATGGGACTTAGGTTATAAACTTATTCTTTTTTTCATGTATTTAATTAAGTGAAGTCTTGTGGACAAACAGTAATTGGAGAATCCGACTAATGCTGTGAAGAGGATCCTATCTATCTTCATAAGAGCTATCAATTTGCTTTACTTGTTAACCATATATCTATTCTTCTTTGGATGTATGGTAAATGTTTTTAATTTATCGAGATATGCTTTTATTGACCCAATAATATGTTTATAATCGAAACATGCTGGATGGTCTTCAAACTTTCACTATAGTATTTATAATTTCTATTATATTATTCTTAAAGTCATCCTAATATTTATATTTCCATTTACCATCACAGCTTTGGAGTTAATTATGTCCTGAAAGTTTATATCTAGAGCAACTTTGCATTGTATTTTAACTCCTCCGTACATGAAGTTCTTTTGAATATTTATTTTGCTGGTAATGTCTAAAATTGATAAATTCATTCACACACAATGTATGTACTCTGGTTACTTATTTATCCTTATCTCTTTTGTTGACACACTATTATTTCTTTATCCTAGGTCATTATGCTATGATTATATAAGAATTTTGATATTTATTCGAGACAAAAAAGTGTATTAAAGGGACCTTTATTTGGATGGGTTTTAATAGGTATCTACCTTTAAGCGAATCTCCATGGTTTTACAATGATAGCTTTTGGTAGTTCAGGTGTTTCACTGTAGTGTTCACACTTTTGGGTTTAAATATGGGATATATATATTATATTAACCTTTTACAGTTGTATGTTTATTTTGTTATATGTTGGTTTAGGAGTGTATGTTATTATGCAGACTAAGGTTTGATCTTTGTAATACCGTCTTTGTTATGTTTTGGAGCCTTATTAAGCGATTGAGCATTTGGTTTTCCTGCTTAATTAATAAAGTGACACTGTTTGAAGTTATCAACAAAAGGCATATTTTTAGAATTTAACACGGTACTTGACATTTGATTTTACTGATGGTCTCTATCGCGTCACACTCACAAAGACGTTGGTTGACCTGTTTGATAGAAATTACTATAATTATATATTGAGTAATATTATTTATTTATTAAGGTATTATAATAATTTATATATATAATTATATTATATATATTATATAATATAATATATATTTATATATAATTATATATATTAAATATATATATTTATATTAATATTATATATAAATATATATTATTTAAATAGTTAATATTTATATATATAAATTATTATATTAATATATTATATATATTATATAATTATAATATAATATAATTATATTAATATATATAATTATATATATATCCCTTACATATTGTATTATTATTATAATACAAATTATTACATATTAGCAAGTTAGCATAAAATTAAATAAAATAAATTAAACAATGTCCATTCGAAAATGAAAATATTTTATTTTGTACCTAAAAAAAATCATTAAATACCTAAACAGAGAATTAAAAACATATTCTAGAAATACAGATTATAACTATCATTATATTATAATTATTATATTAACAAAAAATTATTTATATAATATAATTTTCGATAAATTTAAAGACCTTACATATCCCCTCTCTTTCTCAATCTCATATATATCTATCTCTTATCTATTATCTGTTATATCAGTTATCTCATCATCTATTCATCGTTACTCTATCACTACTATTTCGATATCTGATATAATCTTCTCTCTCCTCGTCTCCTCTCTCTCTTCATCTCTTCATATTTCACAAGCTTATATTTGTCAATCTATTCGAAGAACAGTAATTAATTTTCTTCTTAATTGGCTTTATCATTGTCGCTAAAAATGCCTTGGAAATAATAAAAAAATGAGGTAAATAATTTAAATAATCTTTTATTTATTATTTCCCTATTATTTTTTTCCTATTTAAAAAGATTTATGGTGAAAACATTAAAAGTAAAATTTAATTTATTAAATAAGTTAATAAATTATATTTTCACTATATAATATATTATTCTTTTATAGCTATATATAATATATTTAATATATTTATATATATATTAATATTATATATAAAAATTGTATAATATATTTATATATTAAGATAATTATAGTTAATTATTAAATATATATTATATATATATTATAATTTATAATTATATATATATATATATATATATATTATAATATATATTTATTTATATTTAATATATATATAGTATAATATATATATTATTATATATATATATATTAAATATTTATATATAATTATTATATAATAATAGTATTATAATATTAGTTAATATATTATGTATATTAATTATTATTAATATTAATATATTATATTTATATTAATTATATTAATATATATATAGTATATATATATATATATATTATAATATATATATAATATATATTATATATATATATATATGTTATATATATATATTAATATATTAATTTAAAATTTAATATTATATAATATATATTATATATTAATATATATTATATAATTATATATAATTAATATTAATATAATATATATATATATTATAATATATTAATATTAATATTAATTATATATATATTAATACTAGTATATAAATAAAATATATATGTTGATATAAAAAAATACATACTGAGGAGTTTATATATATATATTAATTTATATACATTTAATATATAAGTATATTTATAATTATATATATTTATATATATTAATATATTTAATTATTATATATATATATATAATTATTATATCTATATAATATATATTAATATATTAACGTATGATGATAGAATTAAATATTTATATTTATAGTTATATAATATATATATATCAAGCTGCCCTTTTTCCCCAGAACTTGGGGTGGGGTGGGGATAACATGCAATTCCCAAAAAGTTCCGAGGTATTAGCATGTTCCAATGAAGCTATTCCTTGGGTATAAAAATATATTAAAGTATGTTAATGAAAGAAGTGCATACAATTTCACCCAGCTAACCATTAATATATATTATTTATTATATTAATATGAATATAATATATTATCTATATAATATATATATTTAATATATATAGTAATATAATAGATATATTAATAATATATTAATATATCATTATTAATATTTATATTATATATAATTATATTATATATATATTAATATTATAATTATATATTAATATTAATTAATTTAATATATTATATTATAAATATTATTTATTATATATATATATAAGCCTAATTAATATATATAATATATATTAATAAATATGATATTTATATTTATAAGATATTTACTATTAATATATATATATTATAAATATATATAATATATATATAATTAATATATTATTTAATATAATTAATAATTATATATATATATTTACTTATTATATAATATAAATAAATAGTCTTGATTAACTAGTCTTAATAATGTAATTTGTTTTTATTACGTTTTAATACTCGTTTTATTATTGGTAGATTAAAGTAAGAACTTTTATTTTCGATTTATTTAATGTAATATTATTTATGAATATGGGTTCATACAAGCTCAACTTGGAGTTCTCACTATTCCTATTATAAGGGAAACTAGGGCAATTAGGCTACCTAGGAATGCAGAAATAAGGGATAACTACACTATTTATAACCCTATCATATATCACTGACTCCAATTTATCTACTATTAATACCTCAGGGGTCGCGTTTAGGGCATATAAGTGAGTACTATAATGAGATGTCATATGTAAGCTGTGTGATGTACTCTGATACCTCTTTAAGTACAGTCATTACTCCCGTTTTTGAAGCAGTTACTTGGTAGTACTTGTTTTATCAATTTCTTGTAACTTAGCAATATTCAACACAGTTTAACGAAAATTACAGTAATCTGGCATGTACTTGAATAGACTTCTACTGTTTATTCTATATTTTGAGATGTGGGGGTGTTACTCTGTGAGCTTTCAGGTGTGCTTGGTACTGCAGTTTTAGGCTGTGCAATGTACTTGGAAAATTATGTTTCCTTGGCAATTTTTTTTAAACTTTGCCATATTAATTTTTTTTTCTTTATTAAGTGCACTATAATTTCAACGTATCCTATTGAGGAGGAGTTTATTAATTTGTTTTATAAATTCGTAGTGTTCACACTTACAGTATGTCCATTATATATATATTATTCATATATGATACAAGCATAATTTATTATAATTATTAATCTAACGTTATAAATAAATAAGATTGAATTCATAAATTTTATGAAGTTGTAGTTTTATATTATATTGGAGCTTCACGGGACTATAATAAATGGGTTACGTTATTTACTTGGTATTATACGATAAGAAAGGGTGTGCGTTAATAATCTTACAATAAGTAGTAAGAGCAATATTTCATATTCATATTTTATTCAAATTTTACTTTAGTCAAAATATTTAGCATAGCCTTATCTTTATATCAACAAAATCCAATCAGTGGTCAAATTCATCATCAAACACTCTTGTGGTGTTATATCTCTCCAGACTCAAGTGTGGTATAGAGAGTGATTGCGTAACATTTTATGTAACTTAAGGAAGACACACATATGATAAACAGTAAGTTTAGACATGTACACTATTATGACAAAGTCGGGACTGGAGAGTAGAAGCCCTTACAAGACTTACACAAATCCATTTCATACCTATTTAGTGGGAACTCGCCGCATGATTTACAATTAATAATCCTACCTTCTAGAGCTTCATCTTGAGGAGGGCCCTAAGTTTGCTGCCCGCACTGTTCCTCGAACCTCACTACTGGTCAGGGGTCTAGCTCAATTGTGAGTTGAGGTTCATCCCTTGTCACAGCCCAGGTGAGGTTCCTCTTAACCGGATACCACCTCCTTCTCTAGCAAAACCATCCTTGCACTTCATTAATCCGTGCGCATAATTTTATGTTTGGATTGTCATACTTTTTTTCCTCAGCCAGCTTGGGACCAAATCCAACATTTTGACTCGCATTCAGACAATTGCTGCTTGCACTGACCATGGGGATATCGCATTTTTCTTCTTGGTCCTCCCAGCTCTTAGTCGAATTTCGGCGCGCGACAGCACCACACCTCACCACTATACCAGATCCGCATATTAACCACAAAGCCCGACTTATAACATGTCCATTCTTTCCACGACTATTGACCGGTAATACCATCTAAACAATACTATTTATTCCATTATATCCCTTTTCATATTCACCATACCATTACAGCATCTCTAGTAAAATACGTTCATCAAATTCCTCTCATTATATAATCCAACTTCTTCATATACACCTAACAAACGCCCCTAAGATTATTGTTACCATACTAGAATTCACATGTTAACATCATTAGATCATTACCTCACCATCTCTACATCGCAGACACAATAGGGATCTCATATACTCACTCCAAAATTACATTAAGCAGCAGGTTAACAACTTTACCCACTCACAAAGACACTAGCAAGCAACTCAAACGCACTTTATCAGTCACTTTACAAAAAATCCAACACGGGATATTAAATTTGCCACCTAGCCTCCCTTCGCGGTTTGACCAATGTCACAACTTACCTCAACTACACGCTCGGCACAAAGCAAATCCCATCCGTTCCTCCGTTTTAATACGTTTCCCAACAATATTAATCTTTAAACTACCTTTTAAACTCAGTCACTTGTTCATGCTACTCACTGCATCTAGAATAAAACTTACAACATACTTTAATATATTAATATCACCTAACCATTAACCTTAAACTCTTATCTACGTTTAACTTTCAAACCCATCCTTTTTACACATCCATCCAATAATATTCTCTACAATCTCGCCAAAACTCTCTTTCAGTTCCCCCGGCTCCAAACAAAAATATACTAAACTATAATTTAATCAAACTAGAGCCTATATAGTCATAATTATATATAATTATATATCACTTATATTATATACGATGTACCAATTATTATTCTAAATCTCTAAATATACCGTATAATTTATAATAGATAAAAAATCATAAATATGACTTATATATATATATATAATATATTATATATATATATATTATATATATATATAATAAGTCTATAACAACTCCCGCAGGAAGGGCTTTCGCCCGTCGTTTGGACCAGCATCTTCTTCTTATGGCCCGAAAAGCTTAACCCTAGATCACTCTAGAAAAACCCAACATCTTCTTGGCGCAATGGTTCCTCGGCGCAATTGTTTCCGATGCCAGTCCTCAGGTAGGGTTTTCGCCCTTTCAGTAGAACAAGCATCTTCCTTCCTAGGGCCTCAAAACTTAGCACTCCATGTGGGATCGGAAATCGTTCTCGAGTAACTCGATAGTTTGTCTTGCTCATCGGCCCACAAACTATGAACATTTACCAAAGAGTAATGACAAGCAAAAGCGAAAGCCGAAGAATTGCAAGAAAAGATTAATCCCGGGCTTGCTATAGCCCCAGCCTGAGTACTAAGTCGCCCCTATAAGCACCACCATGCGAAGAATCATACTTCCTATGAGATCCAGACAAATCAGAGTGACACATCCAATACTCCATATCATCTTTGCCAAATTCCCGTCTTTTGCATTTTTATCTTATAATTTAAATATCAACATTTTTGTTTGGTTTTTTCAATAAAAAAGAACAAGCTATAATAAAATTTGCTTCCTCTCAGTCTATTTTGTGAGTATAAAAGAGGATTATCTTTCTATTGTTATAACTATTGATAAGAACCGAAATGAAAAATTTGTTGCTACCTCTTCACACGGTTCACTAACCCTAGCTCATCGTTTGAATATGATAAAAGATTTGAGAGATCGTTATAATTAGAAATTTCCAAATTCTTAATTCATAGAGACCCTCAATAAACTAATTTCCTTCATTACCCCTTATCCCTTTTTTATATATTTATATAGGGTATATATAGTATATTTACTTAGCGAACTTAAATCAATAATTATATAGGGAGTATAATAGTATATTAATATATTTACTATACTAAATATTATACAATCTAATTAATATAATAATATATAATGATAATATTATTATATTAATATTGTTATATTATATTAATATATTAAATAATTTATATATATTATTTAATTTGATAAGAGTAAGAAGAGTAGATTTATTTATTATTTTTCATATGTGTATTGATATATTAGGAATTAGTTTGATTTATTAAGTCAATAACGTTTAACATAGGAGATGTTTGTTTAATGGTCTTGTCAAAATTGCGTGAAGGGGATAACCTGACCATTATTTATAATTATAATATATTAATGAGGTATAGGGGTTAAATAGGATCAGTACTTAACATCAACTTTCTGCCGGTATTTTGTATTTAGATTTTTATAATTGAATAAAAACAAAATTTTATATTTATTTTTTATAGAATATTATTATAATATAATTTGTATTGAAATATTATTTATATTTACAGTAAAATGTATTAGTGAGTTCACGATTGACAGTTGAATAAACTAATTTGTTGAGTGATTGAGAAGAAAATAGTATAGGGTTTATTGTTATATTTAGAAAGTAAGTGTTAATGAATTGGATGTGTTAGTGAATCAATCTGATTTTAACATTATTATTTTTATGAACTAAAATTACGAGGTTGTGGCATATGAAAGGGAAGAGGAGATAAAATAATAAAATATTGATAATATTTTAAGTTGATTTTAATGGATATTTTATGTCAAAAGGCGTATATTTATTATGGTAATTTAATAGGTATGTGATATTAATATGTTCAGGATTGTAATAAGTGATTTAATTAATATTAGGTTGTATTAGGATATGTGTAATAGATTTTCATGAATAGAATCCAATTATTATAATATAGTATAATGTAAATTGAAGTTAATTAAATATGTATGAATTAGACTGTGGTAGATTTAAGATAATATATAGAATAGATTCTTAGAAAAGTGATTAATTTATTTAAAATATTAAATTATAAACGGTATATTGATGAGATCAAGAGACGTAGTATTGTGGTATGTTCGGTCTATCATGTGCCAATTAGAACCATCTAATCTATATTTACTTGATATTATTATGGATGAAGGTTATGAAAAGAATTAGAGGTAACAGGGTTTGTAGGGGAAGGGGAGAAGAGTAAGCTATTTTGAAAGGAGAATAACAAGATTCGGAATAAGATAGGAGTTGATTACATCTATTTTACCTTAAATTTTAATTTGATGGATTTATTTATGTACATTTGAGTTATTAATTTGTTGTTGGTCGCTTTTAAATTTCATGAATTTAGTAAGATATTGTTTCATGATTGTGACAATTTAAAAGTAGAAGACGTTATATTTAGGTTTATGGGTAGTATTAGTTAATTAATTTGATAAAGGGTTTTATTTATGCCCCAAGTGTAAAATTAGATATTACGTTTACGATAAGAGTCACTTAAGGGCTTTTTGTGTTGCGTCTTGATGAATAGTGACATGTTTACCTTCATGTGTGAAGTTATTTGTCTTAAGATGGGTAGTTTATAATCAGGCATAGGAATAAATTAGTGTGCTGATATATCCAATAGCTCAAGGATATATTGTTGACATTGAACTGAAATTGGTGGAAGACTCGCGATGTTATCAGCGCAAGTAAGGGTAGAATAGAGGAAAAATAAGGTAAGAAATCACGCGCTTACCTTTTACCAGGATTTGTGTAGCTGTCGCTAGAAATGTGTTGTGTTATATTAGCTCAGATTCTTGATATGTAGAAGATCTATATGACTGGCCACGAGGGAGGATCCAGGTATATCTGTCAGTGATTGGATTATCAACAGGCGACTCGCAGATGTTGATGGTGTGTGTCTGAGTGCAATGAGATCGGAGTACTGACGAATCTGAGAGCACGCTGCATGTCCCACGATACGCGATGGGCGAGCTAGGCTAGCTACACGATGCTGAGGTATAGAGTTAATCGAAGTAGCGGATGCAGTCATCAGCGATATGAGCCAGATGTCTCTCGCGAGGATGCAGTCATCGTCCAGCGAAAGACCAGGTAAACTAGGTGTCGAGCGAGACTGTACGCACGCGATTGTTAAAGCAGTAGGATTTAAAGTGATAAGCCTATATGCTGTAAGTAGGGTAACGCAAATAGACATTACCATTGATAATTAAGTAGAATTCTGCGAAATAGTAGGGGTATTAAGAGTGATCTCAAATAGCATTAACCAAATGATTGTTACATAGACAATAGATGGCGAATGGACTAGAGCTATAGTGATTAAACATCCAAGTCATCACTGTCTTAGTGGTGAGGAAGCTTGTTAGACTAGATGGTTGTGAACAGATGCAAGAATGGACTGAGATAAGAGAAGATATCAGCAGCGGTATAGGACTGCGGATGCGCAGCACATGATGTTAAGGAGCAGGTCAGACAGTTTAACGGAAACGTAGGGTATTTAGATGTATAGGAGATACTGTTAAGGAGAGTTAGGAAATTGTTATGATGCGGGCTGGTAGTGCTAGATAATTATAAGAGTAAGATTAGTACAGAGAAACATGAAACAGATGATGATTATATCGCGATGATGTATCATAAGAGACACTAGAGAGAGAATACATTCGTAGTATGCATAGATGACATTAGATGTGTGTAGGTTATGAAGCATGCCACTAGTCAGTCATAGCAGCAGTATAAGTGTCGGATGCTGCAGGAATACAGAAGCTAGCAGAGCGAGTTATCAGTCAGAGTCCGATGCATGTACGAGATAACTGAGCGATGTCGACACACGATAAGCAGCCCATGTGCAGAAGGTGCTCGGAAGCATTCTGAGAGGTCGGGTACGCATCTGCGCCAGCATAGAATCGAGCGCTGCATTATCACTGTGTGAGTGGTGACTAGTCGTCACATGACTGGTGATTATAATCTATGCGCTATTTGTGATAGAGCGGAGTAGAGATATAGGGACCATAGACTGGGGAGCCAGGAAGGACTATACTACCGGGTCTTATGCGCTGACTAGGGATTATCAGCGCGACAGATTATGGCGCCAGGTTACGATAGAGTTACAGACGCGTTCATAGATAGGATGTGCAATTATTAGAGTTATAATCAAGAAAAAATTGTGAAAATGCTAAAGTGTATTATGAAGAAAAATTGTTAGAGATTGATTTTATTTATTGTGCAATGAGGACTCAGTCAGAAGATATATAGATGTGAGCTTATTAATTTATAATCAATGTGTATGATTGAAAAGTTGAATATTGAGTGTAATTATGTTATGATGTTGAGTGTGTATAGAATGGTTTATGTAGCCCACCTTTGGAGTCTTCATTATGTGATATAGAAAAGCCACCATATTTACATAATTAGAAAAAGTGATTGGAAGGCTAAAATGGGCATTGCGGTTATGTTCTTGTTGTATGACACTTGAGTTGAATGGGTGTCTAATTCAAAATGAGCAACTGGAGGAGGGAAGCATTTTTCCGGGGGATCATTTACAGAAGAAGCTTTTCAGTAGAGAGTAATTGATGAATAATAATTAAATTTATTCACAAAGAGAAAGAAAGCAAAAGGTAATATATGTAATGATATGAATAGAGATAAATAAAGAATAATAATATGTTAAGTTTATAAATTAATGATTAATAAAATTCCCATCACTGAAAGTAACTGTACGGTGCAATTAATAATATACTAATTTATTATACTTAATCAATAATATGGTTCATATTTATGCGAATTACTTAATATAATAAGTTATATAAGGAATTCTTTTGCAGGTAAATTATTAGTATGATATTTTATAAACAATAAGTTAATTAAAACGAAGAACATGCCAATAATTCAACTAAGATATATCTTTAGGGAGAAGGTTAGCAGGATAGACTAAGGCTTAAGTTTAAAAGAATGAGTAGGGCATAGATGAGATGTATTTGAAATAGGTTATAGATTCAGAATGAATATAGTGATTAATACTCTTAATATAATGAATACATATCACCTGATATGAAGGTGCACTTTTATTAAACTACATATTAAAGTGCTTTGGGGTAACTTCTATTAACCATCTAATATTATATTATATTTACTTTGGCTAGGGCAATGGGAAAATAGTCCCATTCTCAGTCAATAAGGTCATTACAAAAGAGGCTTTAGAAATATTTCAGTTTTAATCTTCTTTTGTTTGGTCATTTTATAGAAAGAAATAAAATGAAGTAATCCTAAAGTGATATGTGATATTATATGAGCTAATAATAAAAGATATAGATAAAAAATTATTGTATTAATTCTTAATCAATATTAAAAGTACTATGCTCTTTATGTAGCTATTGTTAACTTGATACCTTATGTTTTACTTGATAACTTTTGTTGAACTTATAGTTTGACATTATGAAACAATTATCTGAGTACTGTACTTATAAGTAACTTTATGTTACTTGACAATATTTCTAGCAGTTATTGTTATAACTTTTGATTAAAAAATGAAGGTGAACGCAATACCCACTGATATATTAATTATATATAATATATTATTTAATAGATATTTTTTAAAAATTTAGTTAATATATTTAAGTAATTATTTTATAATATTTTTAATTATATTATATTATTAATATACTATTTAATAATATATTAATATATTATATATTATATTATATTATAATTATTATAATATATATATTATATATATTAATATACTATATTATTAATAATATATATTATATTATAATATATATATATATATATATATTAATTAATATATTATAATATTAATATAATTATATATTATATTAATTAAATAATGTAGAAACGTATTATTTTCATGATTTTTATTAGAATTTTAAAATTAATAATATAAGTAAAAGAATGTTATGTATAACTAATAAGTATATATATATTTATATATAATTATATATATTATTATATATCATTAAATTATATATATATATATATTATATATACTAATATATATATATATATTAATATATATATAATATATATATATTAATATATTATATATATATATTATTTATATATAAATATGGGATTATTACACAAAACTATAATCTATTATAATTATAGTGGCAGGATTAGAACACATGTGAAATTCATAACTACTAAAAGTTAGGCCATTCATTAAATTATAAATTATATACCTCACATAATAGTTGTTAAAGTTATTGAAGTTACCTCTTAATTATTGGATAAAATTGTGTTCCCGATGTAAGTAATAAAGGTGTGATAAAGAAATATATATGATTTTTCTATTCTGTATGTTGTATATCTGATTGTGAATCTTGTGAAATTAGAGGTGTAATAGGGGTGAGAGTTTCGGTGAATAAGGTTTGAAACTATTGCCAAGATGGAAGGAAAGGGTGGAGGTCAGTAAAGTGGTTTGATCACGATCTCCTTTACATCATTTGATGGGAGCGGAAAGGGAAATTATATCTTACTATTACGAACATAACAGTTTAAACTTTTTGCCACAGTAAAAAAAAGACAGAGTAGTGATGATATAAGCTACGTACTAAACTGGTCTAGGAGGGCTTCGTATGGGCGAAGCTTTAGAGTGGTTTGTTGTATGAGGTGTGTCCTCGTGGAATTGGTGGATACGACACGTTACTGTTTGAACTTCGGGTGACTCTTTAGAGGTTAATTTAGAATATACAGGTCAGTTGTAATGAGAATTCTTAGATGAAAAGATCTTGGGTGTCACGACAAGAGATATTGTTATATAAATGCTCGTAAATCTTATTACGCAGTTAAGTATTATTTAACTACCTGAAATTAACATGCTATTTAAAACAGATATTCGGTGCTTTTGCGCGAGAAGCTAGGTTGCGTGGAGAAATTGGAATTTTATTATTTTTATGGTTTAAATTTTAATGGTTACTAGATATTTTTTTTTGTCTTAAGTGGGGCATATAAAAGGTGTCACTTAGAAGATCAGAATATGTTGAACAGATACAATATTCAATAAAGCAAATAGTGGTGTACCACGCGATAACATGTGGCATGAGATATTCTGTTCGGATAGCGGGACAATAAGAGAACATGTAGGCGTTTTATAGACAGAAGATAGAGAAAAAGACAGGATTATTAAGTCGCTCGTTATGGACTGCACTAAATCTCGAAGAAGAGAGGGAAAAAGGTTTTACGGCACGAAATGGTTGGGGTCGGTGCTTTCTTCACTAATTTATTAAGAAAAAGTTTTGAGATATAACAAATACACCAAGGAACACCTACAGGGCGGCTATCTGTCCAAGACTTGAAAATATAAAGGTGTGCAAGTGTCTGGGAAGAGGTGTTGCTCATAGCAAAGAGAACTACACTTAAACTTAATTTCCGTATAAGTACGTCTGAGACCTGCAAACATGTAACTACTACGTTGGCATGTCCGATTGTTAATTTGTGGTTAGGATTTGATAGGGCCTGATTATCAATTTTTTAAATTTTGCTTCGCTATGCGGCTTGTTTGAGGTAATAAGTGTGGAGGGCGCTGTGGATAAATTACAGATAGACGCCGAAATATTTAAAGGTATATTGAAGGGAGGAAAGTCACGGGGTTCAGAAGACGACTATTTTAATGTCGGAGTAAAAGATTTGTAGCAGTATCTAGTTGTCCTGTGAGAGAAAAGACCTTTTGCAAAGATTGTTATAGTTTTCTTGAATACACAGTCAGGAGAGGTTGGTTACACGGGATCGGTAGGTTACATGGTTAGAAGAGTCGAAGAATGAGACTAGATAGTTTAATATGATATATATTAAGTAACAACTAATAACACAAGATAAATAAACTTTATTGTAACCGAGTTAGTCCGAGGTAGGTATAGTATAAATGAAGCGTATCAGCGAAAGACTTATGTTTCTAGAGATAGAAGAAAAATAAAAAACAGATAATTATTGCAATAATTAGATTACTTCGCATAGAGAAGTATACTACGTATGGTAAAGAATTCTAAGAAAAAGAAAAAATGTAAATACAGTTAAAATAAAATAAAAAAAGAGTAATGTCTAAGAAATAAATAAGTTCTCGCACTTCAATAGATATGTCTCAGAATAAAAGAAAATAAAAGATAAAGAAAATAAAAAAAAAATAAAAAAGAAAAACCAAAATTTTTAACATGCACCATTAATTAATTAAGATTCGATATATTTTTCGTGCTCCTGACGCTGGAATTATTTCTTTGCAATAGTGACCAAAGAAGTAAGTCGATTATAGGAGATAAAAAATTAAATATTTATCACCACGAAGTTTAGAGGATTTGTATTGATACAAACAGAAAATAATTATTTTATGTGTTCATAATGGACGGATTGATTATGGAAATTCCTTTCAATTACTGTGTATCATACTTAATGACACAGAAATTAGCTCAGGATATGAACGTTGCGCTTGGAGAAAAATTTTCTGAGCTGAAATTAATCAAAGCAAAAATTGTGATCGTTCCCCTCCACTTCGCATTATCTCTTTTAAAAAGGTTTCCGTTAAGCGTTTCTATGACTGTTTCGCCTCGTTCTCTCAATAACTGGATATTTTAGGTAATTTTTTGCCCTTCTAAGAACTCAGTTCATTAACTGTATTTAGATTGAGGAAGTTCATATGGATTATAATGATGGTTTCTATTATTATTAGTATGAATATAATTCTTACGGGATGAATGGGAAATAAGGGGTAAATGTTAGCTTCGATATGGATAGTAAGTAATAGTAATCAAGATCAAGCCAAAGTATTTATCGGCTCAATTATATAAAAAGTAGCTTATCTTATAGGGTTATTTATTAGTATATTTATAAGATAAACAGTAATAATGTTGTATTTTATGAAAGGGTAGATACAGTTAAATATGACACATGAAAGCAATAACTCTGGTGTAAATATTATTGAGTCTTACTTTTTTACCTTAATGATATAAAAGGTATATTGACAACTGAAACAGAGGCGCTATCTTTAAAATGAGATATTTCTCAGGTTTCTAACTCATAAAATGACCATAATGTTAATTATGACGAGTAAGTAAGGTAATCCTAGGTATAATAATATCAAATCAGAAAAATATTAAGTTATATAAAATTAATAATATGTTTATAAATATATTAGCAACTTACGCACATTTTATAAGATATTTAAAATTACAATTAAATCAATGTGGTGTATGATAGTATAATATTTATAATATAAATATATAATAAGTGAGCTTGTGAGGTTATATTCATTTATTATTGGTCTTTAACCTTTCTAACGTAGATTAGAAAATATATGTTATTGCGCACAAAGAGGCAGTTTTTTACCGCGAAGTGTATTCCTTTAATAACACGTATTGTCTTAATCACACTTTTTTATACCTAAAAGAAAGATAAGAGGTAGGATGTCGCAAAGAAGTTTTATGATTCTACTTATGCAACAGAACACAAATAGACTTACTGTATTTACTGCTATTGATTATCTGTTAATTTCTTACTAAAATATGGTGATGTATGTTTTGTATTGAAACATAATTCACAAAGTTCTAATATCTGGCAAACTTGGCAAACTCACCTCTCTCAACTAAAAAACTTCAAAAATAACTCTATCTATAATTAAGGACAGAAAAAGAAACTATTGAATAAAAACTAATTGGAACACTATAATAATTATAATAAATATATAAATCAATAGAAATACAAATTAAAACATCAGTACTATAATAAAATGTATATAATAATAATTAAAATTAATATAAAATAAATAAAATTAAAAAAATATAAAAATTAATATTATAATATAATAATATAATGAATAAATAAAATTTCTATAATAAATTAGAAATAAATATAAAATAAGATGATAATTAATAATAAATTGAAATAATACATATAAATAAAATATAAATAATATGTTATATTAAAAAAGAATATATAAAAGAATAAATAAATTAAAAAATAAATTAATTAAATATAATAATAATAATAAGAAATAAATAAATAATAATAAAAATATAATAATAATAATAATAATAAAAATAATAAAAAATAATAAAATATACTCGCTAAGAGGTTTATAATATATTACAATCGCAGGAAACA
This sequence comes from Trachelipus rathkii, assembly GCA_015478945.1. Classification (NCBI taxonomy): domain Eukaryota; kingdom Metazoa; phylum Arthropoda; class Malacostraca; order Isopoda; family Trachelipodidae; genus Trachelipus; species Trachelipus rathkii. The sequence goes on from JABUQX010039453.1 coordinate 79,234, forward strand.
AACACAATTAATAAAAATAATAATAATAATAATAAGTAATAATGAATAATAATATAATAATAATAATATTAAATCAATAATAATAATATAAAATAATACTAATATAGAAAGAAAAAATAATAAGAAATAATTATAATAATGAATAATAACAATATAATAAATAATAATAATAATAATAATAAATAATAATAATAATAAAAATAATAATAATAATAAAAATATAATAATAAAAAAAAAATTAATAATATAAAATAAAATAAATTATAAATATATAATTTTGAAATAATTAATTAAATAATAAGTAATATATTAAAACAAATTATTATATTAATATAATTTTTCAATTTAATGTAGTATAAAAAATAATTATAATTATAAATTTTATAATTTTAAAACTTTTAATATGATTCTTAATATATTATTTTATTATTATTATGAATATTAAAGTTTAATATAATAATATTTTATTATTAATATATTTATCAACTAAGTATTGATTTTAAGTAATACTATTAATGAGAAACAGAATGATAAACTATGGTGTTTGCCTGACAAATAATTTCACAATACCATTTATTTCATATTCTTTTGAAATAATACACATATGAGACAATAATTAATAATAAAAGCTTAATAAATAAAATTAATAATAATAATATAATATACTTAAAAATAATATAATCATTATATATATACCATAATATTCACTACTAATAATACTAGAGTAAAAGGTATTAATATAGGAGTAAACTAGTCAATCCAACGTGAAGCCCTTCTCTCCAACAAACTAAGCCCTTCTCACACTTTTTAATTACACTAAAAGAACCCTGTACTTTTTCAAGGAATGGATTTATAATTGTTACCAATCTGTAATATCTATTTTCAGACAGATATCCTCGATTACGGGATTCTTTATCCAAACTAATATCACAGTACAGTCTTGCCACCGGAGCCTTAATAAATAACATATCTAATCCTACCATAGTCATATATTATAGTATCAATCAACTTACACTCCACGAGCCCTTTACATTGACCATACACATACTCCATCTCTACATCAATAAATGATTTACTCCAACAAACCTAAATAATAATAATTAATAAAATTCATTAGGATAAACTATTAATATAATAATAATAATAAAAATGAGATTATTACCTCCAAATTAACAATCACATTATACTAAATAGTTATTACTTTTTTAATTATTATTATTCAAACTTATTATTATTATCAATCTCATTATCTATTATTTACTTATTATTATATTATTATTAACTTATTACTTTATTATTATTATTATTATTATTATTATTACTCGTGATTATATTAAGTATATAAGTATAAGTTATCGCTGCGGATTATTAGCGCTTCTGTACTCTCATTTCATCTCGTCGACTAATTATTATATTTATTATTATCTACTCGTGAGGATTGTATTTATTCTCACTCTCAAATTATAGAAGTACAATGTGTGAGTTGATTCATATTATTACTTACTATGTGAATATTAATATTCTCTATCATATATTATCTTTATTTTCATTTACATCATTACACTTCCAATTACAACTGTGAGAATATGATAAATTGAGATATAATAATACAAAATTCTCTTATAATACATTGTTCCCATTAACTATACATAATATTGAGCTCATGTAAATTCAATTCACTCAATAATTATGCAACTTCCCTCTCTATCAATAATAAAAATATCTATTAACCTAAGTCGCGAAGAAAACCAATATTAATTGAGCTCATAGGAGAAGAGAGAGTCATGGGGGCTTTCGGAGTGTGAGACAGGAACGAAGAAGAAGAAGAAGAAGACAGGAAAGAAGAAGAACCGCAACGATACGCAACGTAAACACAACGTACCAGACATGAACGTAAGAAGAATGACACGCATCAGACCTACTTGAACTTAGATATCGAAGAAGCAAAGATAGAGATGTATTCCGTATAGTTAAAGTATTATGAACGGGTAAGTATAGATAGACAGAAAGAAAGAGAAGCCGAAAGGACTATCTGTAAGACTACGCAAGTAAGAGAATAGAGACGAAGAATATGTATAGTAAAAGATACCAAAAAGAAGCCACTACGACTCAAAGATAGTATATGTAACGATGTACCAGAAGAACGAAGCCACTCCAAGCTCAAACCACGACAGATAGTCCCAGAAATACATAATTACACAAATATATAAAGCTACACTATATAATACATTATATCCTTATAATACACTAAAAGTATACTTCGAATCAATAAATTCAACTTCACTCTTAATAATCGGTCAATAATATAATAATAAATAATTATATATAATATAACTCATATTAGAAATATAATAATAATAATAACATTCCAATTAAATATTAAGGCTAAAATTAATAATACATACAATAGAAATCAATAGTAGGTAACATAATAATACATCACATACTTGCATTATATACAAAATACACCTCAACAAACTATCAATGATCAATAACCAAGTTTACATTATCTCATTTTAATAATAATAACTATTTAACAATTTAGTATTTATCTATAGATATTATAGAAAATGTTATATTCTTAAAGAACGAATGTGAGAAGAATGGCTAGCCTTTGTCTATTTATTGCTTAGCACACGAAGAAGAAGAAGAGACCTGATTTATCGAAGAATAGACAAGACAGCACAGACAGAAGAAGCGTTATGAATAGAATCATGACATGAGAAGGAACGCATAAGAAGAAAAGGTATATAATATATCTTTATACGGTTGGCAATACCATAATTTAATAAATCGGAAATTGGGAATCATTTCTATATAAATTTTATCTAAAAGTTTCTGTTAGTTTTGATAAATAAAACTTTAATTTAGCTTATTATTCCTAATCATAATCTTATTCACTCATTATATCTTCCAGAGACTGAGATAAAACATATAATAAAGATCCTGTGGTTTGCTTCTTCCTATCACACATTAGATATTTAAATCCACATATATATGAGTCTAATACACTCCACAATAACTATATAATGAATAAATACTAATCGAATTAGGATAATACTCATAAATAACTACTTATTATCAAAACTACCCTCTCTATCTTTCCTTGTGACCAATGTCTAATTGACTCAGATGAAAAATATAGGTTTATCATAATAAACGATAACGGCCTACACCTCTGCATTTTTACAATTATAACTTAAATCGTATTGAAAACCAGCTTCATCAAGTGAAGGAGAAATGAACTGCAGATAAGAAGAAAGAAAAGAAGGAGGAGGAGGCTATCTTTGCATATTATCCACACGGATATTGAAAAACAGCTTCAGGTGAAGGAGAAATGAACTGCAGAAGAAGTAGAAAGAATAAGGAGAAGGAGAAAGCTCGCTTTGCATATTATCTATGCTGGTATTGAAAACCAGCTTCAAGTGAAAGAGAAATAAACTGCGTAAGAAGAAGGAGACTCTCTTTGCCTATAATTTACACGGGTATTGAAAAGCAGCTTCATCAAGTAAAGGAGAAATGATTTTAGCATCTTCCTATAGTAATATAACATAATATATACCATAAGGGGCTTCCCTTACCGCGTCATAACCATCTCCACCATCATACTAGTCTCCTTACACTATAATATCCAATTCGACCATATACACTCCCAATGCACAAATAAAATATCCTCTCAAAAATATTATTCCCTGGTTTACAATTCTTATTAATAATAATCTTCAAGGTCTTGGGTACACCCTCTCTTTCATACATCCTTTTATGCTGACTACTTTTTTCTTTGATCCCACCAGGAACTAATATAAGAAGAAGAAGAAGAAGAGAAGAAGAAGAAGATAGAAGAAGAAGAAGAAGAAGAAGAAGAAGAAGAAGAAGAAGAAGAAGAAGAAGAAGAAGAAGAAAAAGAAGAAATATTATTAATAATTTATTACACATTGCTAATAACTGATATAAAGATAATAAAAATTTTAATAATAATAATCAATAATAATAATATAACATAATAATAATAATAACAATAATACTAATCAATAATAATAATGAATTAATATAATTAAATAATAATAATAATAAAATAATAATAATAATCAATAATAATATATAAATAAGAAACGAAGAAGAGAGAAGGAAAAAGAAGAAGAAGAGAGAAGAAGAAAGAAGAAGAAAGAGAAGAGAACAGAGAAGAAGAAGAAGAAGAAGAAGAAAGAAGAAGAAGAAGAAGAAGAAATAATAATAATAATAATCAATAATAATAATAATAAAATATATAATAATAATAATAATAATAATAATAAATACTAATATAATAATAATAATAATAATAACTATAATAATAATAATAATGAATAATAATAATAATAATAATAATGATAATAATAATAATAATAATGATCATATCGAATAATAATAATAATAATAATAATATATAATAAATAATAATAATAATAATAATAAAATAATCGAAAATAAAAGAATATAAATGTATCTAATTATATACTGAGATAAATTATCAATTCATATAACTCACCATTTAAATAAATGCGGGACACTCCACATCTATAATCAATAAGACATCAATCTAATCCACGCTTACAGGTTTGTGCATAGACAGCATTCAGTACACATGGCCCCTGTTTCCTTGACAATTCGCTTCTCTCCTACTTCTTCTTCATAGCACAACCTACTGCAAAATTCTTTACATGTTGGAGTGTTCTATGTGCTGTGAAGTAGCCATAGTTTTCGCATGCTTATACCAAAGTCTTTTTCGCACATCTATCTATTACACCATTGTGATATTCATTCATGCGCAACAAACGATCTCATCAAAAACCTCATTATTAATATAATTGTTGTTATTATTATTAGATTTTTCTTTTGAGACAAAATTATTGGCTTTAATGGAACTGAAGAAATATAATTGATAGATTAATATAAATGTGTACTTTTAGCCGAATAGATATGATATGGTGTGAAAAATTATCAAAATTATGAGATAAATTTCTTAAAAAATTAAATATTTTTTAAAATTTACTTATTTATTTTAATTATTTAAAGTGATATAATATATTATGACTGCAAAACTTAGGACCTTGTAGACTAAAACACCAATTAATATAATAATTATAATATTTAGAAATTCACTTTTGCAAATATATATATTAAAATATTATATTATATATCATAATTTACTATTATATAAGTATATATAATTATAATATATATATTAATAGTATATGTATAATATAATATATATATACTGTAACATATAGATTTACTTTATAAATAAAGTACCATAATTTACTATATATAAATATATATATTAATTTATTAATTATTAGTATGTGGAAATGGTGGGACTGGATTTATTTACACAAATCCATAGGCCGATTTGTCACCGAATTATCCGATTAGTATTCCGGGGAATATACCCAATTGATCCAAAACAGGGCCTATCAGTTATTCGAATTTACCGTGGAGGTATATCTCACGAGATTATTATATTCCGAATTCCGTTTACTTTTACCATATATTATAAATATTTATTATAATATAATTAATAGATAATATATATATATATATAATATATATTAAATATATATATATATATACGTATTATATTTAAATTATATAATAATTAATTAATATATATATTATATAATATTATAATTTTATAAGTATATTTAAATATATATATATATGATATATATATATATATTATTATATATATATATTAATATATATAGTATATTAATATTAATATAATAAATATATTAATATTTTATTATGTTTAAAAGTTAATTTTCATTCCTATGGATCTTAATGGAAAAATTTATCTAAACTAAAGTTTTTTTAAGATTATTTATATTTTAACCCATTTACATATAATGTACAAACAAGTAAACGACATTAAGGGAATCTAAAGAAGTTCCTATTTTATACAATGGTTGGTACTAATTACCGTGAGAATAACCCATCGTCTTGACCATTCGGGAACACCACGAAACTAAAATCTTTAGCTTCAAAAAATACTATTCAATGACCGCTGAGACCTCCTATTCGTTTGTTTGAGATAATTAGAAAGACTCTATTCACGTGAGAATGGAGGATCAAATATTATAATATTTAATTATCCTAAATAAATCTGAGATTATAGTAATTACTGGGGTTTATTAGTGAAATAAAATGTTTATGTTATGTTTATTTTAGCACCTAATCAATATCATTTTAAGAGTCATGCTTTGACTATATCAAATATCTAAATATAGATAATATTTTGCTTTCAAAGTATCTTTAACTTGATTTTTATAGTGATAAATTTAGACCTACGTAGAATAAGGATTTTTTTTTTTATTTAAACTAAACAAAGTGAACAAATAACTTGTTTCACTGATAAGTATGGTATATTTCTTGTTAAATAATGCTGTTATATTTTCTATTGTGATTTCAATTTGTTTTCATTTATGTAATATTAAACAATTATTTATCTTTATATAGTCAAGATATAAAATATCAAAATGAAATTGTATATACATTTAATATTAATAAGGTTAGTTAATTTAATCTAATAAATTTAAGTTGATATTAGCAATTTGAAGATTACATCATTAAGTATATTATATTAGTAATATATTTATTAGAAATGATTAAAGAAATAATTTCACAACTATCTTCTATTCATATATCATATATATATATGTATATATATATTATATATATATAATATTATATAATATATATATAATATATATATTAAATTATATAATTATATATTATATATGTATATATATAATATATATATTTAATATTATATACTTATATATATATAGTATAATTATTAATATTATATATATATTATATATTATATATTATTAACTATATAAATATATAGTATATAATAATATAATATATAATTGTGAAAGTAATCGGTATACAATTACTGGTAATTTCGGAACGGAATCGTGAGGAAAATCTCGAGTGAGCTCAACTTTTATTTATGACTTGGTAATCGGAATCGGAATCGGGCATCTGGACTGTGAATAAATGGAAATCGTCCCTAACATTCACTATATATATACTATATAAAATATATTTAATAGATATAATATATTAAATATATATATTAATATTATATATATCTAGAACGAGACAGCTGTCTCGTGCTAGACATATTACGTAGCTTAGCACGAATAGTTAACATTATGATAGAATCGATCGATCTTTATACAAATGTCATATATTAGTTATCGAATAAATATTATTCTATTATATTTATTTTGAAATAAAATTATAGGTACAAATAATTAGAATTAGAAAAATAATTACACTATTATAAAATAGTATAACGTTTAATAAATAACGTCTTATATTATTATTATCCATCGGTGAAATTTTGGCAAACAAATTTTGGATTGTTACACATATTTAAAGAATAGTGAGGGAGAACAGGATATAGTGGACGAGTAAAAGCAAATCATGGAAACGAGCTTTAGTATGAGGAGGGTGGAAGAGGCCAGAACTAGGAGCTACACTACTCAGGCTTCTCATTTATGCTCTTCGAGTATGCGTTAGTGTATAGGAGCACTGGTGGAACCTAGAGTTGTGGTAGAGTTTGAAGCATCAAAGAGTCAGAGAAAGAGTGTGAGCGGAGAGGACGCATCATAAGTGATACATGTAAGTTGGAGAGAGTGTTGGCACGCTATTGAGGGAAGGATCTGCGTTAGGGGTTGGAATAAGAATTGATTTGCTTTTGTCTTCAGTTTTGACAGACTCTCTTTAGTAGATTCTTTATAACCCGAATTAATGACGTGATAAGTAGAAAAACACAGGTAGTCGGACGAGGCAGTTAACAGGAGGGAAACTTAAGAGGGAAGACGGTGTTTACCTAAGACCTTGAGATATAAACTAAGAGATTGTTATAGTCAGAACGTAGTTTTAATTTGAGAGAGAATTTAATTAATGTGAGAGGTCATAGTGTATTAAAGTGGTCCACTCAGGGATTGTAAGTGTGAGGATGGAGGTGATATGTGAAGTAGCTGAGGGTAAGTGAATAAGTATCAGGGAGTTATATTTTCGTAAAGTAGAGAAGAGCTTATAGGATAGACTAGCATAAGACTCAGTGAGATAAAGTAACGACCTCTGATCTATAGTAAAATTAAATAAAAGTAATTATATATGAGGGGATGAGAGGAATGAATAATGAGATAAAGCTAATAGATTGTTATGTGATAATTATACTCAATAATAGTTGGTTTGGAGGGAGAAGCTTAATATAAATAAGTAGTGAGGATTTGAGGGTAATAAAATCATCATAAATATATATTTATATATATACAGCGAGAAAGAGAAGAGATTGAGAGAGAGAGAGGAGAGAGAGGAGGAGGAGAGAGGAGTGATGAAGAAGAGGAAGAGAGGGAAGTCAAATGATTGAGAATTAGAGAGAAGAAGAAAACGATGATGAACGAAGACGGGGTTAGACTTAAGTCTTAAAGAACGTCCTAACTCGGGCAAGAGTGGTTCGATGCGGCATAAGATAAAGTGAATTAATAAACTTGAATAAGGAATGAGGATAGATATAATAAACATAATCCGGTCAGGAACCTTAATGGCATTGGGAGGAGGGAGGCAGTAACTGGTTAACATGGGTGCGAGATACTAGAGCTAACTACGACAGATTCTATTAAATTGTATTAGCAACTTGAAGAAATATTAAAAATATATCAAATATACATAATTATGGATATTAAACAAAAAGTTTTATATCGCATTATCATAGATCTAAGAAATCAATTCGATTCGGTGCAAACGAAAGAATAAGTATCATGGTTTTAGGGAGATATCACGGGAAGTGGTGAGGTGGATTATTTAGTAGAACGGCTTGGTGAAGAGTAAAATAAAAAATGATAGATGTAAAAACTAAAGTAAACTGGTTACATGTAAATAATAGAAGAACGGGTTTGAGGTGGGAAAGGTGTTGTGGAAGCAGTGAAAGTGTATTATGGTACATCATATGTTCTGTTATTGTACATAATTGGATGATAATTCATAGGTGGATCGAGTAGAGAGAGTAGGAATAGCTGGTAAGAACTATTGTGAAGAGAGATATATGTAGCTGATTATGTAAGATTTGAAATAATCTATGGCAGCTGGGAGTATAGTATAGGGATAAAACTGATGAGAATATTGAGATTCTAGACATAGTATATATGGTGTGTGAAAAAACAAGTTCAACTGGTCACGCCCATAGAACTTCTAGCATAAACCTCAAAAACCAATAATCAATAAAACGATTTATAACATCGAATAGCATACAGAATATATATTAGTGAGTTAAGTATTATAATAAATCACTAAAGAGAATATGTGAATATATAAAGTAGGGAGTTATATGGTTAATGATTGGTAGAGTATTAATAGATTATTTTGGTATATTGGGTGGATTGGTGATTATAAAACGTATAGACAAATAAAAGTTATCTTGGGAGATATGGTTATATGGTGATAAGTAGAGTAGGAGGAATGTATGCATTTGCGAGATTTAAATGAACAGTAATTATATTGATTAAATAGTTTATGTGAGTGAGAGACATTCAGTTAAGACTATAGATTATTTAAGTATTAATGCTAATACCATCTAATTCAAGTTGGTAATGCGCATGAAATATATATGGTAAGGTGACATAAGTTGACTATACAGAATGAATATTAATATTTTCTGAGAAGAGTGAACATATTGGACTAACCTGAGTCTTTTCTTGAATATTTTGTGAGCTAGTCAGGTATACGACAGATTTTAAAAGACTGAACTAGGAGAGAGAACGATAGAGACGCATAAAATACTACTAGAGGAAATAAATGTTTATTAAAGACGCAAGGGCCGTAGAAATATCCTATGTAGAGTGAATTTAAGTAGGGGATTTGATAGGACTAAACAGCTTTGAAAGAGTGAGATGAAAATAGGAGTATTATAATCATTATTATAACATAATGTATATAGCCGAGACTTATGTGAGGTGGTGGAAACATTTATATTAGGAGAGTATGGATATGATTAGTTGGCATAGAATGGCAGGAGGTGAAGGTGGAACTACTTAAAGATTAGGTACGGGAGTAGCTAGGTATATATACCGAGTTGGGAAGACTATACGGGAAGAATGGAAGGATCCGTAGATGAGGATCGCTGAATAAAGACATCAGTAAATAGATACTAATTACTAATATATTACCTACTCATTTAATTTATAGATAATTAGTAGAAAATATGGGTCTTTATATGTATAGCTAAAACTACTTATTTTTTCTTTATAAGTTTCGCAGTTTGAGTAGCTCGAGACATGGATAAATGAGCTTGGTCAGAAGCTCTCATATTGGTATCATATGTGTCTTGTATTACTCTGACATTTAATTCACGCGCTGGCGGAGTGGATCAGAGACATCACGTTCTGGCTATTTGAGAGATCTCTTAGTTTAGGACAGAGACTTAAACTCTATAGGGGATTTAAAATTTCTTTTTAGTTTCTATTACATAAGGGATGGCATGGATTAAGTCATAATTAGAGATTAACTTTAATTTTCATTGAAGATAATTATAGCTTTTCTTTTATTCGTTTGCAGAGAAGAAATAATTGTTTCAAGTTGTCTCTATCTAATTGTAACTTTTATTTTGCCCGTCCACTAGATTTGATGTTTTTTGTCGATACTTTCCTCATTTTTTGAGTTAATCTCTCTCTCGTTTGATTATTTATAGAGCAATGGTTTTTCCAAACAGTCTTTCGGAGCTTTAGGTTTTGATTGTTAAGAAATCTTCTGCAGCGACATCTTCGAATCTCGTTAGCTTTCTTTAAATTATCATATTGCACTTAAAGCAATTATAGCAATTTTTGATTTTGATTTTTTTGTTGATCATATTATTTTGGAGCTCAAACCTTCACCAATGGTCATCTTTTTTTTTTTCCTTTTTCCAAAATTTTTCTTTTTTCCTTTTTTTTATATAACAAATTTTGATTTATAAGCTTACTTCGAAATTAACACAATATTGGCATTAATCCAATGTTAGAAGCCGCCCTCACACAAGCACAACACACACCTACACACACACATATATATATAATATATCTAATACTATAAAAATATAATATATATCTAATATTTAATAATTATTATTAATGATTTATTTATATTTTGAGATAATTTAATATATATTATTATTATATTATAATTATTATAATATATTTTAATAATTATATTATATTTTATTATTAATTATGTATTAATTAATTATATTATATATTATTATTATTATTAATTATATTATATATTATATATTTATATTATATTATAATTTAATTTATAATATTAAATATATTATATTATTATTAATTATTATTAATTATAATTTAATTAAATTAATTGTAATATTTAATTAAACTTATATAATAAGGAATTCCTCATATATAACCATTATTTAAGAATTTAATCTGCGTTCTTTTAATTATTCTTAATATATAATTTAATTGAATAATTTAAAGTTGAAGTAATGAAACTTATAATTACTTGCCGTAAACTTTTTATCGACAAATTTGGTTTGAAGGAAATGTCTTTTTCATTTTCATTTGGTTTTGGAAGAAGCGGTAAATGAAAGAAACTTATTTTCAGCGAAAAATATATAATACATGTTAATTTTACAATCAATTTATACATTTATTACTTTTGCAACATTTCTATTTCTCTTCTTAATTTTTAAATCAACTTCTATTTGACACTGAAGTTAACCTATTACTTCTTATCCATTTGCTATGTAGTTTGCTGGATTACATCGAAATCTAATGGATATATCAATAGGTATTATTGGCTTGTTTAACATTATATATATATAGGGTTGGCTATAATTAATTTTAATACCTAAATATTATTATTTAAATTATATAATATTATATTTATTTATGTATATATATATATATATTACTATATAGTATTATAATATATATTATAATATTTATATATTTATATTTATTAATTTTATTATAAATTATTTATATATTATTATTATTATTTATTATATTTAATTAATTTATATAATTAATTTATTATTTAATTATAATTTTTAATTATATTTATTTTTTATTAGATTTTTGTGCAGACCAGTGGCCTTAACATCCGCTTTGTGACTCGAGTATGGAGTTTGATTTAAGAATTTGGACCGTTGTTTGACAATGTTTCCTTTATACATATTTGATGAATGATTTATTATATTAATGTAAATTCAGTTTTCCAAGTATATAATGAGTGGTATCTGTCCACAAAATTTAATGCAATCTATTATTTTTTATAAATATTCTCCTATGTTTTTTGACTTACAGTCTAGCATGAGGATATTTTCACTTCAGCCACACAACACTTATTATGACGTTTAAGATTTTATAAAATTTTCTTAATTAATAGCCTAACTACGGGATTTTGCTTCTACTTTGTTACGACAAAAATTAACTTTAATTATATTTTCTTTTTTAAATGCTTATATTTTTAATGGCACTTAGAAAGATTTCCAATTCCCCTTTACTCGGTTCATTCTTCACGACCTAGTCCTGGGACATTTCCTTATCGAACATTAATATTAGTTTGGTGGCTCAAATCTTCGATGATAATATTGGTGTTTACTTAAACGGAAGGTAGATTTTTTTGAATTTTGACGGTAAGGATATTTATCTTCCGGACATCCGATGCTAAGAGAAATCACATATATTTATATAAATACTATATTATTTTGGATTTATGTCTCAATTAAACTACTAATACTTAACGTTTAAATAGAAATTATATAATAACAATATAAGTAATAAATAAATATATCTTATAAAACATTTATAATATATTTATTTTCTGGGTAATTGGATTTTTACTCACTTGAATCTCTTATCATCATTATAATGGTTATCTATAGGGGTGTGAATATAATAGAGATAATCTTGGAACAACATGCTCTGTTTAGCTGCAAAATCACATTTTTTCATTTAAGAGATAAGTATAGACAAATTAAAGATATACTCACACAATGAGTTTTTTATATATTTATCGCTTATTTGCAAACTACACATATATTTATATTTAATAATTGTATTTTTAATATAATAAATCTTAATTAATTGCTATACGTAGTATATATAATATTTATAATATACTGTAATATATTATTTTTAAAAGATCTTCAATAACATATTCTATTATACATGGCAGTGGGGTTTTGGCCCAATTAAACGAAATTTAACACTGAAGACAATACATGTTGAAAAAAGATTACGCTTAAATTTTTAAATGCTTATCGCTGCGCATTTTTTTAGTAGAAATCATTTCATCAATCATGTTTAAATAAAATTTAGTCACATTTTGCTGGCCTCTCCCAAACCGAAGGGGGGCGTTGGAAAATGAACTTGTTTTGAAAGTGGTTTACTACACAAAAGGTCAAGACCGCTGCTCTTTGGTATCGCGAATCAGAATTCAATTCCTGATATATTGCTCTAACAAATTTTTTTATTTATAAAAATACTTTTTGGGTAGTCTTTGGAATACTTTTAATTTTATGTTTCCTCCAATTTTCGACAGCTATATTTTTGAATATTATAAATATTTGGTATTTATGATCTAAATATAGTGTTACTAATTGTATATTTTTTACTCATTATAGGATATTAATATATATATATATATATGATATATATATATTATATATATTATATATATATTAAGGTATATTATATATATATATTTAGTATATATATATATATACATATATATTATATTATATATTATAATATATATATATGTATATATAGTATATTATATATATATAATATTATAATAGTATATATATATAATATATATATATATATATATTTATTAATTAAATATTTTAAAAAATTTAATATACTAATAATATTAGATATAAATATTAATTACGTATATATAATATATAATATATATATATATTGTGAAATGCGAAGACGAACAATAATACCTGATTATCTCTGTGAGGTTTATGTTTCCTAAATAGGCAAACTTTCATACAACATTATTTAGAGAGTTGTGTTGATATTCTACGGTTTTTAAGACTAATGGTAAGTGTTTCCGAAGTTGCACCACCTCGCTGTAGACAGTATTCATATACGTTCACGTAGATTCTCAAACATATCACGGAAGAACAGGTTGGTCCAGAGCCTTGCAAAGGGCACACATTTGCTTTCATCCGTAGGTAGCGGAACAGTTTTTGGCGGATCGACACAGTTGATCAGGGCTCTCTTTTACATTCCCGCACAAGTATGTATCAGGTTGGTGTAAGATCTTGGGAATGGGATGGGTATGGAAGTTAGCAGATATGAAAAATGATCCGTCCATGGAAAAGTTTTCCTGCAATGCTAGAGATTCTTGAACGCGCTATGGTTGGTCCGATCCGTGCCCTGTTGATCAACCATTCTCTATTCCTATGTGAAACCCCCCTTGCACGACAGAACATATCAAATCCTGCAGAACTGGTCAGATCACTATGCCCTGTAGCGTCTCGGTTGACGGCAGAGCACTTGCCTCCTCATCACAATGCATAGGGGGCCCTCATAGACCGGGGTTTTGGGTGCTGAGACAAGGACACCACTATAACGTGGACACGTTGCCACTATGGAGCGGTTTCTGACGTACCAAATATTTGGCCGCTCAAACCCAAGGAAGTGAATTTTTCCTGCCAATTGATGTAATTGTCCAAGTAAATGTGACTTTCGTCGGAGAACCACACATTCCTCAGGAATCCCTGGATCATCGTACACCATGGCCAAAAATGTTTCACAATACAGCAACCTTGAATCCGTATATTGGCTCTGCACAACGCTCGTCCAAACTTGTATTCTCTAGGCACCATCTCTATGTCCTTAATAATCTGACGAAC
>JABUQX010039454.1:15000-32500 GCA_015478945.1 Trachelipus rathkii
CATGGCTACTGCCAAATTTGCAGATCTGAGGGGATCCCGTGACATGTAGTGACTTTGAGTGTTATTGGTGTTGCCAATACGGAGGCGTGCAATGCCGTGGATGCCATTTCGTCGGTGAGAGGAAGACCACTCACCAATGTCCGGTTTTATTTTTCTAAGTTTCGCCACTCGCTGATCCCTTGTCCAGCACTCTTGCCAATAAGACCGGAAGCCTTATCGGAGAGCAGGATGATAATCAGTTGATAGGAGGTGACCTAGTCGAATAGCATCCGGGAGGTACCTAAAACCTAAAGAAGATGGGCCATTTTGGCCTCTCTGTCGGCGATTTCGTTTCCAGTTACCCTTACGTGAGAGGGGTCCAACATTGTATGATTTGTTTCTTACGAGAGTGGAGCAGCCGATGAAATTGTTGTACAGAGGATACCATTGTGTTTTTAGAATAGGGGGCTTTAGACGCCTGGATAGCGCTGAGCAAATCTGAATGAATGACATAAGAGTGGTCTTGGTTAAGGAATAGAATTCGAGAAAGGGCAATCATTATAGCCATTAATTCTTCTGTAAAAATTGAAGCAAAGGGAGGGGGGAGGGGGTATGGAAGAGATTGCAGTAAAGAAAAACTGCAGATTCACCCACACCGTCCCCTCTTTTAGAGCCGTCAGTAAACTCTGGAGAAAATCTGCCGTGAACTGCGGAGTGAGACACTTAAAGATGCCCTTTAACATGCAGCGGGGTTGCTAGATTTGGAGAGAGGTCAGAACCAAGCAAATGGTGGGAGCAAGGAATAGCCAAGGGGTATACCCTTCATCATAAAAGAACGGCAGCACCTTTTGCAAAGGGATGTTGAGGAAGTTAAGGATGTTATAAACTGTGTTTGCAAATGGTCAGTAAGGAGGATTCTGAGGTATCTCTAGCAGAATCGGGGTTAGAGCAGATTGTATAGGGGTTTGAAAGCGAAGATAACTTGTGCACATGATGTATTTATTCCCTTCGAAGAGAGAGTGGCATCACATTCGGATTTAACTTCAAGGCTCACCCGGGAGGACGATCGGAAGGCTCCAGTGGAGATATGGATCGTCTCGGTTTGAATTTGGATCTATCTAAACAGGTGCAGTAGGAGTTGGAAAGGACTGACCATATACCATGCAGCCATAATCCAACTTCTATCGGATTAGGACGTGTGGGAGACTTGAAAATGACCTTGCGATCAGCACCCAAGATTTTGAGGTGAGATGACGTAATAGGTCAAGCAAGCGATGACAAGTCGTTTTCAGGAGTTTAATGTGCGGTGCTTATGTTAGGTGGTCATCTAGAATAAGTCCTAGAAATTTGACTTGTTAAAGTTACAGGAATAGTGTGAACCACTATAAAGTTAGGTTCGCAGGAGGAAGGTGCAAGGTTCTCTCGATTTCCCGTTTTCCTAATAGTGCTGCTGAGGTTTAGGGCGTGGGTGTTAGGGGGAAGCTCACAGAGTAATTCTCTGGTTGTGACTTGAGGATATGTTCTTTTACCAACTCTCTGTTTCAGGTTGCATGTGAGCACCCCACCCCAAATCTGATGGATTCATGGGAGGAATAAAGAAGAGGAATATTACTATATATTATATATATATATATATTATAATATTATATATATATATATAATATATATATATATATATATATATATATATTATATATATAATATATATATATATTATATATATAGTATATAATATTATATAATAAATACAATATACTACACTCGGTAATACTTATTAACATATATATATATATTATATATATATATATATATATATATATATATATATATATATATATATATATATATATATATATTATATATAATATATATAATATATATATATATAAGAAGGATTTTTGTCTGGCCCCCCGAAAAAATCCTGGATCACGCCACTTGTATATATATATACTATATATATATATATACCTATTATATTATAATATACCTATATATATATATATATAATATATATATATATATATATTATATATATATATATATAATATTATTATATATATATATATATTGTTATTGCCACAGCAAAACCTCTTATCCATTAATTTGGGAGTTTCATTATGAAATCGCAGAAGACCACGATCTTTGTCTATTGCGAAAATTTGGTTACTTGTATTTCCTGAACCAAGTTGATTTATAATTACGAAGATTATATAAGAGATTTGATATTCAAGAAAATTTTTTTCCACAGATTTACTCACCACTCACGGGCTGGGCCCTTTTCAAGGAAGGGGGCAGGAAATAAAATACGGGGAAAAACCCACCCCCAAGCCCAAGGCTTAACCGCAAACTCTCTTAAGGTGAGCGAGAGCGTGGGTTTCAAAAAGAGAAAGATTTAAATACAGGTAAGGAAAACAGAAGATGGGCCAAGAGTTCCACAGAACAGAAGTGTGGCTGGAAAGAAGGAGGCACCACAACGAACAGAGTCTGGGATTTCAATGGCTCACGCAAAAATGCATGCGAGAGCATGGCACCCCTTGTATTACGAGGGCGACGCAATGGAAGGTGGAATGCGAGCGGCCAACTCCCCTGAGCAATCTTACCGTTATAGTACCTATAGAAAATAAATAGTGCCGCCAATTGTCACGTCGCAGAGATAGATAGTTTGAAAAGTCACGGGGACAGTTGTATTAGTCTCTTAGCTTTTAGACTGACTCAACTCTATCCAATTGAAGGGTGGAGCCGGAGCCCCCCCAGATGTATGAGAACAGTACTCCAACAAGGGCGTAATAAGCGCCCTTATACTATAACTGGAGTAGCTGTGCCCAAAAGAAAAAAATTCCCGCAACCTGAACAGAACTCCCAGCTTCTTTGAAGCCACCTTAGCAACCGTTGTGAAATATGAGGTTTCCAAGACAACTCTGTGTTGTTACTGCTTCAGACCAAGAATGTTTATGTTGTCAACAGGTGAGACGTCTATAACCGTCGAAGGAAAGTGGAAAGTACGAGGTCATTTTGAGAGGTGAGATCTAAAGAAGTTCAAGTTTCAAAAGAGTTGAACTTGCACAAGGTTGCGGCGGGCCCCCACCCGGAACATCCCTATCCAGGTCGGGCAAGAATACGAATCGGAAAGTGAAGACGACGAGCAACTACTAGATGCAAAAAGAGGGAGCAGATTTGAAATGAGTGGAAAGAATGGAGAGTTGAGTCGTGGCATAAGATGAACTCAGAGGTTAGAAGTTACAGTTGAGATTAAACAGGAAAGGAAGGAAGGAAGTCACTCATCAACGAGTTGCTGCTGATATGGAGTGACCAGGGAGAAACTAGACAAGAGTAAGCAAAGAGAAGGAGGAAACCAAAGGAAGGGAGCTTAGAGAGTAGTGACGCACATGCCATACTCGATCAAAAGCCTTTGATATGTCGAGCGCCACCACACAAGACTCCCAATAGTCCCTAAGTGCAGAAGGCCATAAATCAAGTGAGATAGGATAGTATGTCACCATTGACCTCGACCGTCGCAAAAGCATACTGATGATCTTCAGAAAGTACAATGAGACTCCAGTGATCCAGGAAATGAGGGTTAAGGAGAGTTTCAAAGATTTTATGATAAATACAGTTGAGAGCTTATAGGACGATAGTTTGGAGGAGTGCCAAGAGTGGCTACCCCTTTTGTTCGGGATCGGCTGGACATATGCGCGCTTCTAGCACTGAGGAAAAGTATTAGTATTAAGGCATAGAGAGTAGAGTTGAACGAGGACAGGAGCCAGCTCAGAAGCACACTCCCTCAAAACACGGGGAGGAATGCCATCCGGGCCACTAGTCTTCCTGACGTTCATAGATCTCAGAATCCCATTCACCCGATCATGTGTAACGCGGGAAGAGCATAGAAAACCTGAGAGGAGAAGAAGCAGAGGAAGGGATGCCGGAATCGTCCAGGGTAGAATTAGATGAAAAAAGGAGGCCGAAGAGATTAGCCTTTTCAGTAGGAGAGTTAGCTACAGAACCGTCAGAGCGAATAAGTGGAGGAAAGGCAGATTTACAAAAGTTATTAGAGATGTTTTTGGCAAGAGGCCAGAAATTTTTATCAGTAGGAGAGCCAAAGTAGGTTGTCGCACTTTCTTTTAGTGAAAGCGCGCTTAGCCTGTCGAATAATAGCCCTGCACGATTCGACCAGATAGAAATTAGTAAGAGTGAATAGGTCAACGAGACGTTTTTCCATGCCCGATAGTCAAGGTCTCTTCCTGAATGGAGCCGAGAACAATTTCGCCATCGAACCATTGATATTGTGCAGAGAAAAAAAAGATTTAGTTGAAGATAGAATGAACCTGCTCATCCCTTTGGTGATTACGGCCCCTACCTTTTCAGCAGTGAGCGAAGCGTCCTCCGAGTCAAAGCAAGATTCACTCCAAGCATAGTTTGCAAAGAAACGACGCAACGCCCCCCAATTAGCCCGATTAAAGTGCCAGAAAGTACGTTTGGGGCATAGTGGAGCTGCTGGAGAAAAAGTTTTAAAATTAAGAGCTACAAGATTGTGGTCAGAGTTACCGATAGGAGGGAAAATGGTGCATTTATATCGAGAAGGAGTAGTGGTGAAACATTAAATCAAAGCGTGTTCAAGAATTGAGTATAAGGACGATCTTGTTATATGTGTAGGCTTCATTAAATTAACTGTTCCAGATTCGTTGGAGAATACTGAATGTTTTGGCCTCCCTTCCTCCATGCCATCAGTATGGGAGAGGAACCCAACCACTAGTGTTGATGTACGTTGACATCCCCTAAAATAGAGGGATCTCAGCATTATGTGATGGAAGAAGTAACAGTCCATTGAGATAGTAATAAGATATTCAAAAGGAAGTGAAAATCTATTCCGTTATGGGTCAGCGTAGCAAGAAACCACAAGATAATGCAGTAGTAGGGAGAAAGATTTAAACCAATAGACATCGAAATTAAGAGATTCAAGATTCTCAAGAGTGTTTACAGGGAGTGTTTAAGTTTATATAGGACACAGACTCCACCATTTAAGTCTGAAATTATAGGAAAAGTTATAGTTGGAGAATTAAGTTTAATTTGAAAAAAATAAGAATCCCTGGCAGCTGGGTCTTCAGTCAGTAGTAAATATGTTAAGGTGACGTGTTTAGCGAGGTTGATATTCCAAAGATTCATGGTTTAGCCATTCAGGCCACGGAACGTTGGCAAAGTCAGTAAGAGAACCCCAGCCGGCGCCCACCCCTGACATCTTTCTCTGACCAGTAATCTCCAAACAGGCACCCTACACAAACAAACTCACACAACGACCATTACACAGCACACCCAAAAATCTACTGGATTTGGGTTTTGCTTTTAAAAAACCTTCGCCCACCAACAAACACACACACACAATAGATCACGTACAATAAAGAAAAAAATGATAAAGTAAAAAAATAAGCAAATAAATGCAATAGACAACATTAAAACCTAAAAATAAATTTACTATATATTTTTAGTGTTTTATAAAATGGGAAACAGAGGGGACTAACTAAATATAGTAAACTCGGCGGTAAATATGTAAACGTATATAAAACCTAAAAGGTAAAAAACCCACCCATACACACACACACCTCAGCTTCACCAAATTACGAACGTTAAAGAAACACTTTACCAACAAAAAATGAGAACCAATAATCTACATTAAAAACTTTATAAAAAGTTTAAAACAAAATTTAAACAAAATTAAACAACACTACTAATTGCACAAAAATTAAAAACAAAACACAAACACACAGCAGAGCAAACACGAACACAACCTTCCACTTTGAAAGCAATTCTTTGGCTCAACTCATTTGGAAATTCTAGCCCTCGTAGACGGGGTTTCGAATCCCAGATGGGCGGACCTTCCTTGGTAGAAGCATGAGAGAGAGAATGCAACTTTGTATGTTATAAGTTGATTGTTCTGTTGTATGTGTTGGATATGCTTTTAGTTATGTGGGTATTGAGATTAGTGTAAATTATATGGCCGTTTATTAACTGTATTAAATATTACAGAAAATAATTCCTATTAACGGCAATTTTTTGGTTGTAACGTTCAGATAACCGGATTCGAGACTCGAACTCTCCTCGAGAGGTAAGTTACCATCCAAAAGACGCGCTTTTATCCGTTTAAGCTTCCTGATCTCTTATATAATATAGTATATATATATAATATAATATAATATATATATATATATATATATATATATTATATATATATATATATATATATATATTATATATATATATTATATATATATATGTAAATTATTCTATAGTATATATATATATATATAATATAGTAATAATGACAAACCCAAAAGAATGCTAGAGCTATCTTCTGGCAATGCCAGGCTCTTTCCTGAGGTACTTTCTAGCATCTAGCACATGCCAGCTACGTTCGTGTGTACTTTCCAATGATGGTGTGCTACTCTGTGGTAGTACCCATGGGTATGGGTGTATATTCAATGTCGCTTCCTTGAGTGCACGATCATAAGTATACCTTAGCTGTTTTTCAACTCCCTACTGGTTCTCATTGAGCCTTAATCTAAGGCTATGACGTTTAGCTAAACCCATGTAAAAACGTGCAACGTTAGCCACATTACATGGGTCTTATTGTGTACTTTATTTCATGTTACTGTTCCTGTGATGCTAACCTTTCGTGAAAAGTATTGCATTAGCTCTCAGCTACCCTACCTCCGAAATGGTACTCCTCCCTCTTCTATCCTAATGACGTCACGCCATACTCGCTATGAGTGCTCATGTACGTTCGTGTCTCCTACAAACACCCCCCTTTGTTTCTATGCTAGCCACCATGTACGTTATGTGGGTGATTTATAGTCATATTCAAGTAAGATTATTTACTTTTGCCAATTATAGCCTCGTCAATTTTCATAACTTTGTTAGAGTGAGCCAGTATCATATAGCAGCTGCAGTACTGACCACGCACCTTCGGGGTGGTTCTCGATTTTTAGCTTGAGCAGTAATTGTTACTGCATAGACAATGTATTGCATGCTATATGTGCACTGAATCGGTGTCAAAGGATTTGGTTTGCACATTTGCATACATTTATACACTTTCGGTATTTTGCATACATTGGAATTATACTTAGTCGTTTTGACCCCCTTTCATGGGTTTCCGATACGGCGAAGCGTTTTCCCGAGTTTCATCCGCGCAGTTTTGAGTCACCTTCGAAGACACCAGTGCACCGTGCTAGGAGCTAGACCTTGAAGTCCAAGGCTACACGATGTAGTATCGAGATGTAGCAACGCGAAGCGACCGCAATTCGAGCTGAGTGAACTGATCGTCACGTGCTACACAGCAAGAGCGTATATTACCTTTTTATGTTTAATTTTGGATAAAATTTTGTTATTAAATTGTGAACTGCGATACCGTAAATATTAATTCAGCGAGAGTTGAGACGTTAATAAAGTGATTAAGTCATTTTGTATTTTCTTTTCTAAAACCATTTATATTATTTTTGTCTAAATAAGACATGTTGTTTACGCACTTACTCCATGTCTGTATGTAAGTAGATAAGGCGTATAATAAGCACGACAGCCAAGGATGTACCCCAACCTCTTCCACCCTGTGATGAGCTGATACGTCTTTCACTGCACTATATTTGCTTGTCTTATAAACACCCTCTGATTTTAATACTGTCACAAACTCATGTTTTGTTATTAAACATGCAAGGATATGTAATAAAATAATAATATATTATATTGTTACGATTATATACAATTAATAGTCGTTTATGGTTATGATAATATATATATATAATTATATACTGATATTCGCCATATAATCGTATATAAATAATACATAAGGAATATTTATAATATATTCCTTATTTTATGTAACTTAAAATGAAGTTTATATTACTTTGAAAAAGATAAGTTAATACAAGATATAATGAAGTTCGTTAATAATTCTCATCCACTGTAATCGTAGCATAATATAGAATTGAGTTTACGTACCTAATATATACTTATTATAGAGCATTATATAATATATATATACTAATTATAGGTAATTAAGTTATATAGTATATATATATACTTATATATTATTTATTATATATAGGTGTTAAAGTTATAGTGGATATATACGTTATTATAGTTATTCGTATTTAGATTATTACACAAATTTATATCATTCGTAGTCTAAATTTTACATGTTGAAATGCATTTATGTATATCGATTATGTGACTATATAATCTAGAATCTCTATTATCAACACACAAATGCAAATCGTTTACTAGATATATAAGTATAGTATATATATATAGTATATACGTATAATATATATATATTATATATATATAGTATAATATATATATATATATCATATATATATTTATATATTTAATATATATATAATAATATATATAGTATATATATATATATATATAAGTAATATATATATAATATATATTATATATATATATATATATATGATTAATATATATATATATATATAAGCTATTAATTAATAATGGTATATAGGTCTAGCGTATATTATTATATATATATTATTATATTGATTTAGGGTAGAAATACTTATTCATTACGTATAATAGTATATATATAATATATTAAGAGTATTTTCCGTGTATCGAAATATATGATTAAGATTCAAGTAATAAGGTTATATGTATATAATATACATATATTTTATTTATGCTAAATTTACTTATAATATTATATATTATAGTATGATATATATATATAGTGTCCAAAATAATTAAGTATAATTAATAGATACGTAATACTATAATATATATAATAGATATATATATAATATAATCTTCGAAAAAGAGTAGATTAATTAGTTTTTTTAATATAAAACGAGTATTATTATCGAACGAGAAATCAGTACACTTCAATAAAGGCAGTAACGCAACTCAGCCCAAGATTACCACGGCTCTTCTCTACCTATCTGTGCGATAGCGTATTATGAGCTCAGCTTCTGGCTCATAATGTTAGTTACACCTCTGACTGACTGTCACAAGATGTAGATCACTTTTTTTATTAAACACTGAATATTATATTTAGTATATCAATGTTAATATATATAGTATTATAATTGAACTATTACTTATTTCGTTAGGTATTTGTATAATGAGTATTTAGTATTAGTATTAGTATATATATTATATATTTATTTGTCTTTATGAGTTATATATATATTATTTTTATCTTTATATAAAGTTATAATTAGTATACGCTACATGGTGGCTACATAATCGTTTGATCATTTGAAGGGTAGTATTGGGTAAATTTATGTTCCGTAGCGGCATATGTTTGGTAACAGGCCCACAAGTTGTGGGAAAACCCTTCGTTTAATATCTGAAAGAAGACGGAGATTTTTTTCGAGGCAGCAGCCCTTACGGATAATACGTTGATTAAAATATGTTTACTTCAATGAAAAAACTTTAATGTAATAATATTGAAGATAGTGTGTAATTTAGTTCGCGATGAAGGAAATATAACACCCATTGTCAAATATATGTGTTATGGAGTAATGTAGATGACATAAAAGGATGTAAAGTTAGATGATAAATGTCAATCGAATAGATAATGAGGAAATTAGCAATGAAACTTTACAGTGTATTCAACTACTATTTTTTTATTTTGATTTTAGAAGTTTCAAATTACACAGAAAATTTTTTCAATCAAATATAATATGTGAGAGATGATCTTCTAAATACACAATATCCTCTTCTTGTTCGGTCAATGTGAAAAAAATAAATGAGTAATTAATGATAATGATATTTATATTAAAGGTACTCAGAATGATTTCCCTATGACAGGCAAGAAAAAGAGTTCTGGAAAGTAATTAAGAGGTTACATCTACTCCACATGGTTATTTAATGTGCGAACTTCATCCTAACAAAACACATACAAAAGTTCTACTCCCGATCAATAACTCTGCCTCGCGAAATCAGAAAAACTGTAATACATTCCTGAATATGAGTAACTCTACTATTGTTAAATATTCTCTCTTATAAACGAAAAATTAAAAAGCTGAAAGCGTAAACTATCACGAGAACGAGAAATTCATTCCGATGTGTATGGAAGTTCGTTTAAATCTTATAAAAGGAAAATTCATAAACGACCTACAAAGGTAAAATTCGCGTCAAAGAAACATCATTAACCCAATTTCACCGTAACATAAAAAATCTTAGGAAATATAAAAGAGTACTGCTGAAAGGAGGCGAGTAATTTCTCACGTTACCTTCCTCGTCGTGCTCTTTGAATAACCAAGTGGATAATCCGAATAATGAAGAAGGTGGTTGCACTACCCTATAATGATGTATTGAGAAATAATGAATATATAATCATTACAATCGCCCGAGCAAATAAACCGAGAGAGTGAGCCGACAACCGATATCAATCACCCATACAATTGTATAAAATGGCACATCCCGATTACAATGTACTATGAACCAACAATTACCAATATGTTTTTTGAATGTGGTTTACGTTATGTGCGTGTTCTTGTAATTGCTTCGTATGCTACTCGTGTTAGTTCTGCTCACTTTATGTTTAAACTTGTTGTAAGTTGTGGGAAACTTTGTTAACATGTTACAGTTATTTCATGTGTTAAAGGCGTGTCAGTTTGTCGTTGGTACTTATATTCTTAAGTTTCAGGTTATGTTAGTTTAAGCTTTATTAAATGCAAGAAATATTTTGTTACGGTTAGCTATATTCGATTGTTAGAATATAAAAAACATAAATTTTTGTGTTGTTGCTCTTTAGTCGAACATGATATACTCGAGGTATTGTGCTTGAATCGAATAGAATAATATTGATCAATAGATCAATAGATCATATAGATAATAGATCAAGGATGGACAAGGAGGGTGGCGGGTATGGATTAAGTTTGATTTACTGATTTTTACTGCTTTCAGGGTTATTAAAACGTTACATATTTTAGTAAAAATAGGAACTTAATCATGATAGACTTTCAATAGGATCATAATCACGCACGTGGTCAGGATTGTGGTTGGATGGTGGTTTTTTGTTGTACTGATTTACTGATTTACTGCTTTAGGGTATGCAAAAACGTAAATTTTGGCAGAAGTTAATAAAAACAAAAAGAATATGGAGGATTTTACTCTCTTAAATATCTTTTCTATTTAGTTGAAAAGTTTATGACATACTTGACATTTTCTTGATGCATTCGTTGAAATATTTATTTCGATAATCTAACACCCAATAATGCATGTATAAAGACACAATATTGTACCAAATAATAATCGAATAATTTAATAATCTTCCTTCTCTACTGTGAAATAGATTTCTATTATTGGTCAAAATTTTTATCTTCATATGTTTTCCCTTCTCGCCACTTCTCTCCTTATCTTTTCCTTTCATTTCCTTTCATCATTCCTCTCTTTGACTCTGTTTTGCCTATGTGCCCTTTTTTTCAGTCTAGGACTCCTCATGGGGGTCTAGACATACCATATAACGGACTTATTCTAATCTGTTCATTTTTTGAGCTCTCGGTCTTGATAACCTATATATTCAGGACACCAATATTGTTGTTTAATGTCGAATGTTTATTAATTCGGCACGCCCGGCTCCAGCACCGGTGCCAGATCCGCAACTCCACAGATTCCAATATCAACTCTTTCTAGAAAGTTCCAACTCCTGAGATCCTTCTCAACACAAATTTTCAGGTCTTCTAGAACAATTTCGATTTTTTAATGAGGGTGGGTCCCCCTTTAGGGGACCTACGGGAAGGGTACTCGTCCTACGACGACGGTTACGTCACATCTAACTCTCCTTCTCAAAGTTGTTAGCGCCGTTATTGATAAGACTCGTAACTCCATGTAGATAATATCGGAGCGGTAAGGCTGAGCCGGAGCGTAAGCCGCTAAAATCATTTTCTAATAATAATAATAATCAATATAATATAATAATAATAATATAATAATAATAATAATAATAATATGAAAATAATAATAATAATATAAAAATAATATAATCATATAATATAATAAAAATAATAATATATAATAATAATAACTATATAATTAATAATAATCAATCAATAATAATACATAATATAATATTCATAATAAATCATAATCGAATAATAATAAAGTATATAATAGAGTCAGAAGAATGATTTCAGCAGGTGCTGATACAGTGAGGGGATTCGCACTGGCAGAATGCGGAGTCGGAGTCGGGTGCCTGTCGGAATCGTTAGGCCGGGAGTTTTCGGAGCTCCCTGAGGGGTCGGTCAGGGTCGGAGCTCAGATGTTGGAGTCGGTCATGTGCGCTCAAAAATTTACATTTCTCTTTGCAGTTGAGATAATTTCTGTTTTTCTCGACTCAGTTTAATCGACTTCCCGTCTCGGCGTAATCGATATCTTCGTAATAAAAATAATGAGATAATAATAAATATGATAATAATTATAAGTATTCAATAATTAATAATAAATATATTTGGAAATTAATAATAATAAGATAATTTGTAAGAAGAATTTAATATTTATATCAATTTTCCATATATAATCAGATGATTTTCAGTGTACAAGTTAAAATTTCAAAGCTTTGCGCTTTCTCACGGCGCTCTGGTCGGCTTGTATCCTTTTTTGCACTCGCATAACGAGTGGGTACCAGCCCGCTTGCTGTGCATGCTGGCTCGCTTAACTGCGTCATGGAATTAGAGGTTCAAATAAAAAATAGATGAAATATAAATTCAAAAACAACATAAATATTTCAAAAAGTAAAATAAATATTATTTCACTAGATTATTATATTTGTATCTTGTAATAAATATATAATATGCAATAGTTTTATTATTGTATAATAATAATATTTATGATCAAAAATAATTGTAAGTAATAATAATAATAAATATAATAATTACATAATTAATAATAATAAGTAATACTAATAATATATATAATAATAATAATAATAATTAATATATAATTAATAAAAATTCCTCATAAATAAAAAAAATATAAATCAAATAATTATGAATAATTAATTAATAATAATAATCATAATTAATAATATATACATAACTAATCATATAAATAATAATAATAAATAAAAATAATAATATAATAATAATATAGATAATAATAATTAAAATAATAATAGATAATTAATAATTAATAATAATAATAATAATGAATAATAATAATAAATAAATAAATAAAGATAAAAAAAATAATAAGTAATAATACATAATAACATAATTACGAAATCAGTTACGTTATTTCGAAACACGTGTTCTTATCAATTATTCAGTGATAAGAACACTCATAACACTGTGCTTGGTAGCCGAACGAACTCCGGCAAATACTACTACAACATATGTGTGTGTTGTATGTATTGTGGAGGTTATTGTGAGTGGAGTGTAGACTTGTACTGGCGTTTATGTTCATCCTATTACTCCTTCTGTTCCGGTATATGCTAACACACCTCAACCCTCGCGCCACCAATCTGCTTGGGATTATGTGTTGGCCTTGATAATGATGATGGCTAGGTGGTCCTATACTATATAGTATAATAGGGGTTATGGGATGATACTAACCATACTGCTATGGGTAATATTTATCGGGTATCTCGTACTTATATATTATCTGGAGCGCTTATATATGTTAGTATAATTATCTAGGTTATATATGTAGGTGATAGGTATATATTCTTAATAGTGTATATTATTAATTAACGGTAGCTAATATGTTATAAAAGGAAAATATTATATTTTTAGGTTTATTCAGATACAACGATGATTTTCCAAGATTGTGGTTCAGAATTCACTATTATATGCGTTAACTTATTTTTTACATTGTTCATGCCTCGTAGCATTAGATTTAACAGTAATGTGGAATTGTTTAGCAGTTTTGGACTTCCTAACATTGTGGCGTCTTAGGATCTCTCTCCCTTTGCCTCTTCCCGGTAGTTTCTGTTCTCCTTGCTGTTGTAGTTGTTCATTACATTAGTTATCTTTTCACGTATTGATTTTCCTCCTATTCTTGGAAACTGAAATAATGATCATTTTTCAAAAATATTTACTTTTAAAAACATTCAAATCTCCTAAAAATCTATATGCTATCAAATTAATTAATTGGATTCAACTTTGTACATACATAAATTTAATGACAGTCCACGTAAGTCTCACAGTCTCACACATGAACCGCATTCTGATACACAAATATTTTGAGTACAAATCTTCGTAATAACTACAGCTTGACGAAATTAATATTGTATGCTTTACATCTTTTGATGATATTGTATTATTTTCGAATAATTTGGTTTTGAGTAATACATCTTTGTTACTGATGTTTAATATTTTTTGCTAATTATCATATGTATAACAGAACTAGAATATTTTAATATTGTACATACGCATTATTGTGTTTAGTGTATAATTAATATAGACTGAAGTAACTGTAACTGGTGTTTGCTGGTAGTTGTGATATAAAGCGCTGAAACGCGAACATGCGTCTTTGTGCATGTATATATTTATGTACCTGTTGTAGTATTCATTGTTAAATTGTATACGTAATTGTAATACTATTATACGTTCATAGGGTAGTTATAGTGAATACTTTATATTAATTATTATTATATTAGTTATTATATATACTATATATATATAGTATACTCGTTAGGAGGGGTGTTCATTATATATCTATATAGGTTGGGAATCCTATGTTAGGACTTATTAGTCTGGAATAATTTATATGATGATATATATAATATAATGATGGTCTTTTATACGTGTTTTACGACTACACGGCTTATTCCTGGGTATATATCACCGTAGAGCTGATCTGGTTTTAGCTATATATAGTGTACTGGTATTACGAGTGACTATGCGTGTGCGATCTGCGGTAGCGGCCTAGCGATACTCACCTTATAGCTCTGCCTCCACGTCTTATAGTAATTCTCATACTTAGTTGAGATATAATCATAGGTATATCTCATACTATCAATACTCTATAGTGGCCTCATATATTATCTTCATGTCGTAGGTGAGCTTTTCCTTAGCGATGCCTAGTTAACATATATTCTATCTTATAATATCACTATATTTCTACTATCTACTGTATTGATACTATATATATGGGCTCACTATGAGATATATAGCGTTATATATCTAAATCTAGACGATATTGCATACCACTATTATTATATATTAATAATATACTTATATTATATATCGCGGTACCTATATCGGCGCATTATCTTTATATTATTAAGCGGTGGCCATACTAAGCTTTGTTGAGGTGGATAGTGTACATGACTATGTATTTTACTGTTAATAGTGCTGTTTATTATTATAGCTAAGATACGATAATATTAGTAACTATAATACACTATATTTATATATTCAAGTTACAATAACCTATATTTCATTTATCTTACTCCATGCCGATCATTATTACTTAATATACTCCATATAAATATATATAATACCTTATATCTTATATATTTCACTTTAATATTTTATATATCATATTATATCTAAATACCATTATATATCCTTCTATATTAAATATATATTCTCATATTATATATATCTATATCTCATCAAATATCCCTTATATATATATATATAACTATAATTATTTATATTATATACTATACTCATTATTATTATATCTATATTAAATATCAAGTCACTATATAGGTTCACCTTCAACGAATCATACTCATGTACCTTTTGTTTATTTCTACTTCCTTCATTCACACAAATTGCCTCGCAATACAACTTTAAGACCGTTCTCAAAAATGATATATGCGAAATTAGGTACATATTGACTTGAGTAAAATAAATTAGATTAAATCTTATTCAGCATATATATGATTTATTTAAATTTACTTATTTAAGATTATTATTATTATTTATCTACCTAGTATATATAATATATTATGTCAAATTATTATTTAAATTATACTGCTAACAATTCTTATCATCGTATATATTATAGTACATATTATTAATAATACAATATTACTATATATGTATATTTGATTGTCGGACTGTTCATCTCGAGGTTGGGCGCATTAAATAATCACAGCCAGGGTATCATTGTTCTTTCCCGCAGCCGCTGTCCGTAAAATATGGCCGCCCTGAAAGAAGGGTAAAAAACGGGTCAAAAATAGAATCTATAGAGAGTAATAAGATTCGAAATCTTGAAACAGGATACTACAGTACCCAGCTCTATTAAAAAAGATTTTTTTGCTGAGGAACAAAGGAATATGTTAGTGGAGTCATCTGAAGTTAATTGCCCCTCTCATGGGCTACGGAGTATAGGATATGTGTAGCACCGGGGCCGTGGATCCCAGCTGATGGCTATGGAAAATTATCTTATTTTCAACAAAATAAAAAAATATAAATTTGAATAAAATAAAATATTAAATTAAAATCAGAATTTTATAATAACACAATATTAACTTTTTTAAACGAAATCGTTATAAGTATTACTCCCACAAAAGTATTTAGTCAGTTTCTTTTATATAAATTATTATTTCATAGTTCTTATGAAGTGGCATCTGAATTAATTTCTGTGAGGAAAGCAAAATTATTCAGTCCAGTTTATATGAAATAAATTGACAAACATAGTCTGGATTTAAATGTAAAGTAGCCTACTTTAAGTGATTCTGGCTCTATGTCCTTTTCAGTGTCGTTGGAAGGCTTTGGAAACGCAGTTTTTTCAACTGGAAGATTTTCCTTCGCTTACATGGTTAATAGGGCAACGAGCTCAGCACAGCCCGGGTCCTTTCTTCTGCTTTTAGTATTCTTGACGTCCCGCATTTTAGGATCTTATAACCTAGAAAGCAGGAACATCTACTGGCGAGCTCTGAGAGAAAAAGTTTTGAGGCTAATAGATAGAGAGGTGCTAGCGTCTAAACTTGAAAAGGTTCGAAGAACCCTAATCTGAGAGTTCGTCTAACCAAATTAGACTTCGTCGAAAACCAGGGAGCTGAGAAATGGTTTTCAGAGTGTTTTAAGGTTGAGATTTCGAGCCAGAAGGCGAAAGATGCTGGACAACTGACAGGGCGAAAGCCGTTCCTGGGAGTTGTTAAATATAAATATATATATATATAATTATAAATTTATATTATAATTATAAATAATATATAATAATATTTATATATACTATTATTATTATTTTACTATATATAGGTTGCTTTAATTAAAAACTGTTCTTGATATAAACTTTTGTTGGGTTGGGAGGAATGGCTCAGGTGGTAAAGCTCATCGGGGGTATAATTTTTATGGTCCTCAATCATTGATTATATTTCGGCTAACAATGCATGCGTGTGGTTCATCAAGAGAAAACGTAAACTTCTTTACCTTCTCCATCAATTTTCTTTCTTTAAATATATATACTATTATATATAATATATATATATACACTATAATATATATATATATATTCCTTCATAATAAATATATATACTACAATAATAATAATATATACTACCCGTGTATCAATATATTTATATTATTAATACAATAATTGATAAATATAC
>JABUQX010039455.1:0-20000 GCA_015478945.1 Trachelipus rathkii
ACTTAGCATAAAATTTGGTAAAGTATTCATTTTTTTCACCAATTATGCAGTTTATTTTCCAATAAATTTATTAACTGAAATATATTTTTTATGCATATTGCTAGTTAGGTAATCTTTATTTTTATTAAACTTATTTATTAATATACTGTTTTTATTTATAACTGTCAGACAACAAAAATTACTCAAATTTTTTGTTTAACATGTTTTATATTTTTAAATTACAACTTAAAAAAGCATGAAAATAAATAAATAATAAAGATAATATAATATTTGTTTCAAATATATTTATAATATACGTGTAATTGAAAATGTTCAACATAAGGATTGTATTTTTTTAATCACTACATATTTCAATAAAAAAATATGCTGATCAATTATTTCTTATAAAAACAATTTATACAATTTTTGCCCCAAAAAATTAACTATAATTATTGACTCACCCTCGAAATTAGTATTATCATAAAATCTTTCAATTTTACATTATTATTAAAAATATAAATATTTGGCTCAAATATATTCAATAATATCCATGATAGATATGTTTCCCCTCAAAAATTATATTTTTTACTACTATTTCAGTTAACACATATATGGGCGGTTTATATATTGTGGGAGTATTTTTCTGAATTACCTTATTCATTTGTTTCAATAAAATTTTAAAAATTTATTAAAATTTTATTTCCCCCATTTAGTGTTATTAATATATATTAATATATTATAATATATTATTAATATTATATTATATATATATATATATATATATAATATACTTATATATATATATATATATATATAATATATAATATATATATAATATTTATATATATATTATTATATAATATATATATATATATATTATATATTAATAATATATTAATATATAATATATATAGTATAATATATATATTAATATATAATATATATCTATTATATATATTATATTTATTATATATAATATTATATAATTTTATATTATATACTCACATATATATATATTATATATATAATATTAATATATGTATATATATCATTATAATTTATATATAATATAATTAATATAAAAATATTATTAATATATCTATATATAATATATATATATATATATATATATATATATATTATAATATATATATATATATATAATATATATATATATATAATATATATATATATATTATATAATATATATATATATTACGGTCCTATATAGGCTATATTGTTGGACATAAATTGAATTTGAAATTAAAGACTCTTTCTTTTTTTATTTTGATAGTAACAATCTTAAGTTCAATAATTTATATAATGATGTCGTGGAGTTTGTGGAATTTGAAGCTGGGGTATCAACTGATACCAGATAATTCATTTGAAAGATAATAAGAAGAATCAGCATATTGGACGAATGCCGGAACAATTCAAAGTGAAGATAAATTAATTACATTATTTAACTAATATCATATGGTCATAGCCTTACACTATATTACTATATGATGAAAAAAAATCACTGGTATCTTAATTCATTTAAACGAAGTATATATGCATTTTCCTAAGCCATTTACTATTATGGTTACATTTCCTGTAAGTATTTGCTTTATATTTATCATTCTCTCTTCCTCTGCTGAAGATAAATACTAATTATATAGTATAGCTTTATTTAAGGTAAATTTACACTATTATATATATACTAATTATATATATAATATACGTATTAGATTAAGATTATAAGTTTATATTTAATTCTCAATTATATTTATATCATACTATACTACTATTTATTTACATAGCAGTTAAATAAATATATATTTATATTATTAATATTATTTAATTAAGTCACTTTATTTATATAATTATTTGAAATGTCATTCCATTAAAATTAGAGCAAGATATTGGAAAGTGAAGTTTACACACAATTGCCTAATTTTTACTCTCCAAACAAATTCGGCAAAATTATAATCTAAAGTAATAACATATTAACATTAACTATTAATACTTAAACAGTATTATAAATTTTAGAAGTTTTGACACTACATAAAGTTAACTGATTTCAATTATAAAATAATTTGACTAATACAGTTTGTTATTCCTAGTTACCATTCATCCTTTGATACATTATTATTTTATTATTTATTATTACAAATTTATATTTATTTATTATAAATATTATTATTATTATTCATTATTTGTTGTTTTTTGATTATTTAAATTATTATTCATTAATTCATATATTAATCACTATAAAGTATCGGTTATATATAGCTTGTTATTGTAAGAATTATTAATTTTGTATGAAATCCCCACGCTCGGTCTATTCCATCACATCCTGCATTATTAACTTCTATTTAACATCGTTGACGTTATCTAACGATAGTCCTGAGGATAACTTTACTCACTCATATGGATTGGAATATTAGTCTTTCTGTGAAACAATCATGCCAGGCATTTATGGTTGATGGATTGCTTTTTTTGAGCCATGTTTAAAGTATGATATTTAATTAGTTTGTTTAAATGCACTTCATTGAGCTGAAGAATAAAAGTCTTAATGGTTCTATACAGAATACAAAATTTTCTTTTAAAAATTTTACTTAGATATTTATTTTTTCGGCATATGCTTCAAATAGCGCACAAAAGTAATTGTAAGTTTCGGACGCGAATGCGATAAATGAGCTCGCAAACTATGCGATAAGAAAGATACTTCGATATCATATTGATTATATACTGTTGGTAGTTCAAAACAACTTCTGATTCTAGTAATCAGGAAAGAAGGAAACAAGAAAACGTCGATATGTTTCCACCTCTGACGAAGACAGTATGCCTAGTCCCATCAAAAGACTTCCGCCATTTCCAAAACCTCCCGCGCACTTCCAACATCCTCAGCCGCTTCGCGTATGTAGATTCACCTTACCTTTGGAAAATCCAGACTATGTGACACTCGATCCATACGTAAGAGGAAAAATTATAGTATTTTTACATTTTTTTTTGATTTATGTACCAGATTTGAAGATCACAACATCTAATTTAATCGGAATCAAAATGTGTCGTTAATGCCTAACTACTTTTTAGGATAACAAATTATTCAGTGTTGAAAATTCCAGATGTTGGATGACATGTTTTCATGATAAAATCAAGTAAACGTTTACCGAAATTTCATGTTGCAAGTGTTGTGATGCGTCTCGTATCAGTATCTGAACACTAGCTGGAATTGTGCAAAGTGGCTTCAGATCTTTCTCCAATTAAAATTAGATGCTAAGCTTTTTTAATGTAGCCATATTCCCCCCACTGGTAAGTTAATTTACATTTTTTAAATTTACTTTTGTAATAAAGAAAAAAAATAATTTGTTTTGTTAAAGTTATAGGCTTTATCTTAAAAATAAAACTAAGATTTTTTCTGGTTATTTATCTTAACTACTTTATAATATACTGTATATAGCTATAATATATAACATATTATTACCGCTTACCTGATCACTGAAGTTTAAAGTGAGTATTATATGTTAAGCTAAATTGATACATCAGTGTTATTCTATAGGAGCTGAAGGTAAAAGAAGATATATATGCACACACATCTCCTAAATTATATAGATATATATATATATATATATTGTAACTCAATGGTATAATATAGTTATTACACATATGAGGAGATATAAAGGGTAGTTTTCACGTTTGTTTTAATTATATAATGGTATATTGATATTAGTAAGGGAAGCTCTGTGGCAGGATTAATGATATATGGTGGTTGGAGGAAGCTTTTTTAAATGGAATTAAGAAGTAGCGTGGTATGATGAGTAGGCGCACGCTCTTTGTGTAAAGAATAAATGATCAGATGTTAAATAGTTTTAAATATCTATTACGCTAGAGTTATTACAAAGGCTGTGTATATGTCTCCATTGAGCTTATATTCTTACAAAGATTAAGGGACTCGCTTTGATGTGGGTAGAGCGTATCAAGTGATTCTCGCTCATATTCCAAATATCTTAGGTTATAAATGTATGGTTTTTGAAAATATGATCGATTGAAAATGCCTGTAGTTAGTATAATGAAAGTTTTGAGTGTCAATCTACAGAAAGTTTGTATGAAGCTTTTAAGTCTTCTCGAGGAATGTACAAGGTGAGCACAAAGTCTTGAGTTTCTCTCTGAATTTAACAGCTTTCTTTATAATAACAGTTCAACTGAACTGACCTGTTATGAATGAAACATATGTGGAAGATAGAATTTGCAAGATGATGTAAGAGAATGAAAGGGGTATAGTCTCTGATCTACAAGTTAGTTTTTACTGTAGAGACACTGTACTGCTGGAGTCGAGTCTCGCACAAGCTACGACCCTAATCCTGCGCAACCAGACGCCCTACAGTTGAGCCACTGTAACTGTATGTGTGTATATATTGTTATCGCAACAATAACTCGATATTGTAGTTAAATCAGCTATATGTTGTGAGAATGTATAATATAGTCTGTTATAGGTGCAAGCTGTGTATATGAAACAATCTAAAAGTTTTGTAGGGAGAGTGTTAAAAGAACTGCATAAAATTAGGAGATATAAGTTTTATGTTCAGGTATATGTGGGTGTGGAAAGGGTATAGAATGGAGAGAATATAATGGAGAAAGTCTTATTATATGATGAGTATTTGGATATAATAGGGTAAGGAAAAGAATGGTATGAGCACGACTTTCACGGTTACTCTGTGTAAAATGGAATTGATATTTAAAGGTAGAATGAAAAAATTTCGGAAATGTCGACTTGGTAGAGAGGGGACAAAGACCGCAGAGGAGAAATATAGGAGATAATATAAACATCAGGTGTATTGTGTTGTTCTGGTATATATAAAAAAAAACAACTCGTATAGAATTGTTGTTGGGCTATAGGCAAAAGATTTGACGTTATTTTTTTTCACAGTGGTCCATAATGATGTTATGAAGCATTAGGGCTGATATTTTTGATCGCGTGAGGACTTACATACTTACCAGGACAGTTGAAAATAGTGAGGGCTTCTAGTAATCTGGTGAATCTATATTCTTTAACGAAATATCTCATCATATCTCAACATCATTTTTATCAGGAGCAAGCATACGCGTAACTTCACAACCGCTATGTTCATTGGCTAAAACGGAAGACATAGGCAAGAGTAAAGACACAAAGAGATAAAAAGAAATATATATATATAAGAACTAGTATAATATATAAGTATACGAATAAATATTAAAGAATCTTATTATACTAAATACAATATATATATATTAAATATGACTATATATATATATAATACTCTAATTTATATATATATTAATTATATATATATATATATATAGAATGTGAGAAACATTTTGCGTATTTTGTCCGAGAGAAGTAGAATCATCAGAAAAGTCTACAATAGATATATGGAAGACGCATCTAATCACTATCAAAAAGCACCGTTTTACGTTCACTAACATGAGATACAATTCACAATGTGACATGTGTTATTCCGCGTTTGTATTGCACATATTTGAGTTGCTCTCCTCCACTTGCAACAGAAAAATTCTGTGAGATGTTTGAAATTTATATAAATAGAAGATAATCATTTTCTATATATATATTTATAGTGTTTTTATTCTTCTTTTTTGGTTTTTTCCTTTCATTTGTATGTTTTTGTACTGTAAGATATATAACATCTGGAGGTTAGTGTATAAGTGAGTTTTTATGATTATTTATTAGTGATATGGCGCATAGTTTCTAGTATAGGTTATATAAAGTGAGAATGAATATTTATTCTGAATATCCACAAATTCTGATTGAGAGCTTTATTAAAAATAACGCAAAAACCTTGTACAGTGTTTTTGTTATGACATTTTAGTCGAAAAAACCTTCTATAGGTGTAGAAAAAGATTTGTAATACCTAAACCTAAATTTATGTAATTAATTGAATTTTATCTATTTTAATGCTTTCACATAAAAGTTTTAAAAATAGTTTATTTTATTGTTTTGGTTACACCTGGGCTTGGAAACTTGAAAGTTGATATTTGGGATTGGCATCTTGTCATTTTGATTTTCACTGACCATCCATATCATTATTTTTACATCACTTAACAGTTTTTTGTCTCTTTTGTTGTTTCATTTTAGCCTTTATGAATACTTGTAAAAAGAGGGTTTTACTTTGTATGTTCTATTAAATTGTTTTTTGCCGTAATTGTACAAAATTTTTGTTCTAGTTTATCGATTAATTATTTTTAACTATTTTGCAGATAAAAGTATTGAGAAGAATTGGAGGATCTGACAACTATCATATTGTTACAAACATATTAAAGCGGGTACTTACAAATAATGTTTGTGAAATATTCAGTTGGAGTGGTGCTAGAAAGAAAAGAACCTTTAAATCTTTGACTTTGACTACTGTAATGCAAGGTTAGATATACATTCTATCTGATTATATATATATATATATATATATATATATATATATATATATATATATTATATATATATATATAGTATATATCTATATATATATATATATATAATATATATTATATATATAATATATATATATATATTTAATATATATACATACTATATATATATATATATAATATACTATAATATATATTTTATAAGTTTGAGAGTGTGGACTAAAACAAATATTTTTGATATATTTTGAATGAGGTAATGCATTCAAATTGATACAAACTTTGTAGACGTTTACAAACTAACGTAGCGAAAAATTTCTTTACATGCGAAGTGATTAGCAAGTGGAACAAGCTTCCTTATGACGTGTATCAATGGCACCAGTATTCCTATTCTTTTTAACAAGAAGAAATTAAAATGTTCACATCTTAAAAATACTTGACCTTTCCTTTTATGTATTTTTATATATATTTTTTTTTAAAACTTAGACATGAAATGCACTTTAAAAATCTTTTTTTTTGTTTTTTTTTTATAGTAGTAGTAAATAATATATATATATATATATATATATATATATATATATATATATATATATATATATATATATATATATATATATATATATATATATAATATATTTATATATATATATATATATATATATTATATTCTTTCTTTAATTCTTTATCTTCCTCTTTGCCCGGCCGACTGGGGGTAGGTGGTGTCATGCATCGGCAGAAAAGCAGATGTAGAAGAAAAATGACAAAAGGTCGAAAGGAAAGGCCCAGCCTTTACCGGCCCCCCAATCTTGTCCCCATTAATTAGTGAGATCGTCCAGACAGAGAAAATCCCACCCTAGAGCTTTTCATGGGACGCGATGGACCCTCACTATGGTAAATCGTCAATGTAACGGGTTCATCCATTGGCCCAGGGTGGCCAACAACCATGCCCCCATTCAAAACCCCCGCCATTCACTCCTATTATGGCACCTTTATTTCCTCGCCTCTGCCAAACTCACATTTCTCTCCTGTCTCAATCCACTTCACCGACTCCATCCACTTTCTCTTCAGTCTCCCAGCCGGTCGGTTGTCAACACACTCGCCACTATACATTCGCTTAACCACCGACTATCATTCATTTCTTTTCCACATGACCAAACCCATCTCAACATACTTTCATTTATTCTCTCTTTACCTATTTTCACTTCACACCACACAACTTCTCTAATACTTCATTCTCATTTTATTAATTTCTTCTTACACCTAGCATGCCCTTAAGATTGTCCATGTGAACACATTGGAACTTTAACTCTATACTTCTTATTCCAGAACATAGTCCTCACTATAAACAATAACACAGGTAACAACATAGCCCTCATGTAAGACCCTAGCGACAGAACTCAAGACTTAGTCCCTTTACATCACCAACGATTTAATTGCACCAGCCAACCTTCCTGCCATAAACTTTCCTCACTACACTACACTCTGCATCATCCGTTCCCTCCATCCAACACATACCTACAATATTTAAACTAATTATATATATATATATATATATATATAATATATATAATATATAATATATATATATATAATATATATATATAAATATATATATTATATATATATATATATATATAATATAACTACTATTTCAGAGCCGTTCGCTTACAGAACCCAAAGATAACAGAAAATGAATTCAAAGTTTTAGTTTCAAACTGGCTGCGTCATGCAAAGCAGAGGAGAGAGCGTAGTATGACGTAAGTTTGTATATGTGCATTTTTAAAATCCAAATTTAGTCTTAAAATCTTAATTATTTTTCTTTAAATAACCATATTTAGAAATTCAAAACCAAAAAACTAAACAAGTATCAGTTTAAATATTTTATTATTCCAATGTACAGTAGCTAATTATATTACCAATCTAGAATAACTCATATTACGTGTAAAAGTATTGCATGATGCTCTACGGATGATACATGCTCATGAATAGCATGCTACAATAGCAAATTTTGTGACTTTAAAAGAAGCTTTTTTTTGACTTAATATGACTGAGAATTCTGTTATAAAACTTCGAAAAAATATGAGATTTTCATCGTTTACTTAATATTCGTTCACAAATACTAATCTAAGTTCCTCTCTTTTCTTTTTATCATATGCACAGAGACAACCACAACCAAAACGACCATTTACTTTCAAATGTAACTACTAAAAGGCCTTCTTTTAGTTAATAATAAAACATGGGCTTAAGTAAAATAATAATATATAAGAATGTTCTCAATTTAATTTCAGTTTTTGATGACGAGAATCTTAATTTACTATTGTCTAGACAAAGATTGAAGATAAATTTGTGGTTATTGGTCTGGCTTTTCATTTAATTCTTAGTAGCACATTATGAATAAAAACTTTTAAATATACATAATAGTAGGATACTTAAGAAATCGCTAAAAGAAAAAAAAACCATACATTATTACTACTCTGCACTTTATTTTTACTAAATTTCTGTTTATTTTACTCTTATAGAACGAACGGAGATGGAGGATCGTCGGAAGTACATTGTGGCACTGCCTGAAAGAGCGAACAAAGATGAAGGATCGTCGGAAGTACATTTTGGCACTGCCTGATTTAAGGACTTAAAAAGAATTATAAAATCTTGATTTTATTTTGGTTATATGCAAACAACAAATAAGATACGTTTGTAGAGCCTGTGACGAAGAATGGGTGATCCGACTTCTGGGATGATATGCGAAACTCGCTGGCTTATACTCCAATGTGCAGCTATTTTGAAAGGCGAGTAAAAAGCTTATCCTTTGAATTCTTACGTATGCGGCGTAGGTCTGTCTGAAGTCTGTGCCGTGAGGACTCAGCGCGATTCTCGGATGATGCACTGTTGAGCAGTATATAATACTAGAAGGTGCACAGCTCATGATATCTATCTTTCACGCTGAGCCAGATTCATAAACGCGAACTAAGATGAGACCACGGCTTTTTACCTTTTCTTTATAAGTACAATATATGAGATAAAAGAGTAATTCTTGTACATTGATTGACGTGTGGTATTTTTATGATTTATGTAAGTATGTTATAAAAAAATCTAGTGTGACGTAGTTTTCGGGGGAGGCTAAATCTGGCATAAAATATAAAAATCCTTCACTAAGTTTTTTATTTATTCATCCAATCGGCAAAATTTTCAAAGAGATTGCATAACTTGTGAGTATCATACATTTGTGCATTTATATGATTTTTTTTTTTTTGTAAATTGACTTTTTTTTTCTTTAACCGCACTGTTTTACGGGGAGATTTCAAAACGTTTTAGAATATTTTCCGAATTCTTCCATTGCCCCCCTCATTTCTCGCCGTTCTCCCTGTCCCCATGCCTCCTTTGCCTTTGTCAAGTAGGCCGATATTACTCACTTCCTTCTCACACCTCCCCTTTGTATGCATTCTCGTGTTACGGCCCAACATGGTATATAATACAGGCCAATTGTAGCTGTGGTTAGCATAGTACTCACTACCTTATATATTATATATATACTATATATATATATATAATAATATATAATTACTATATATATATATATGATATATATATATAGTATTATAGATAAAATTTTATATATACCAGAATAAATTTATGGAAATATTCATATGGAATATGCACGTTCTACTATAACACAAAGTTACGTCAAAAATTGTCCGAACACTACGTCCGATGCACCGTCACCCGGTGTAACGTTGCAGGGATGTCGTAAGATACGGTAATACCTTAACTACGTTTACGAGAATAGGACGTCGCAATGTGATCGTCCGCAATGTTACGCATCGCTGAGAGCTGACTTTCCACATCCCGAGGGAGCGTAATATCGTTATGTTAACTAAATCACGATGTCGCACATCGCAAAGGGACGTAAAAGCGAGTCGCTTTTACGTTAGTGTGGCTATATGGTATATATATATATATATACATATATATACTATATATACTATATAAAGTATATACTATATAAATAACCTATATATATATAGTATATATATAGTATATATATATATCTAATATATTATATATATATTTATAACCTTAAAGAAATACAAATCATTCTGCACTTAGAAATGGAATAATTATAACACACAACAGGACGGATAGCGAAGATGTGACCCCGATACAAATCCGAAGTTTTAATGAAAGACCCGTAAACTCTTGGCAAAAAAAATAATAACAGAATCCAACGAATCCTAAAAATTCTAGTCAGTCTAATTTTTTTTATTCTCTGTTCTTGCTGCTCATGAAATCCACGACACCTGAATGGAGGGCTCCCGACATAGAGGCGAAAGCTTGTAGTATTACATTTAGAACACAAAATGGTTTCTTATCTATTTATAAAGTTTGGAAAAATAGCTAGATTAATTGTAAGAAAATGTTTATTAAGTTTAAAATTTTAGTGAATAAAATTTGATTTGAGGTGAATAATTTTTGTATAAGTAACCAGTATATTAGGGCCTAAGGTTTATATTATAGTATTTTAGTTATGATATATATATATTAATATAGATATGATATATATAGTATATATAGCTATGATAGTATATATATATATATATATAGTATTATATAAATTTGTCAATGGTGTGA
This sequence comes from Trachelipus rathkii, assembly GCA_015478945.1. Classification (NCBI taxonomy): domain Eukaryota; kingdom Metazoa; phylum Arthropoda; class Malacostraca; order Isopoda; family Trachelipodidae; genus Trachelipus; species Trachelipus rathkii. Next base: position 11,005 of record JABUQX010039455.1, read on the forward strand.
TTGGTTTAGGATTAATAGCGGGAGTGGAGACAGGGTTGTCGTTTGTGTCTCCTTGGTCTTCTCAATTTGATATATGGATGGGGTTATGAAGAATTCGAGGTGGGGATGGGCAGGGGAATGTGTTAGAATGGATGGAGAATGGAGATGAGTGGAGGGTGCCCTACCTATTAATAATATGCTGATGATTTTGGTTCTGTGTGGCGAATCTTGAAGAGAGTTTGGAGAGGATTGGTAGAAGATTTGGCAGGGTATGTAAAAGGAGGAGGGGTTTGAAAGTAAACTTAGATAAGAGTAAGGTTATGGTTGTGAGTAAGGACAGTCCTCAGTTTGAAGAAGTTATGTTAGAATGGTGAGCAGCTGGAGCAAAAGTTGTCTGAGTTTAAATATTTTGGTATGTGTTGGATGAGAAGGGAACGGATGATGCAGAGTGTTAGTTAGGAAATTGTGGAATGCACGGCATTAGGTTGCCTGGTGCAATCTAAACTCGTGTGAATGTAAAGGGACTAAGTCCTTGAGTGCGCTAGAGTTTTGCATGAAGGTCATGTTGTTACCTGTGTTATTGTAGTGGTAGCGAGACTATGGTCCTGGAATAGGCAGACAGTATAGATCTAATAGTTCAAATTGTGGCTTTCAGAGTGGACAATCTTAGGGGCCATGCTAGGTGTGAGAAGAACTTAATAAAAATGAGGAATGAACGTATTGAGAGAGTTGTGTGGTGTGAAGAAGGGGGTATGAGGAAATAAAAATGAAAGTAAATTTGAGATGGTTTGGTCAAATGTAAAGGAATGGATCCTAGTCGGTTGGTTAAGCGGATGTATAGTGGAGAGTGTGTTGAACCCGGATCTGGGCTGGGAGAACCCGAAGAGGAACGTGGGATTGAGGTCGGTGAAGAATGGTCTGAAAGGAGAAAGAAATGGCTGGGTTCCGGGGTTAGTAGGCGATGAATAATGGTGCACTGATAGATGACGAATCAAGCCGGGGGTGTGTTTTGTATGGAGGGGCAATGGTTGTGGCCACACACTGGGCCAAGTGGATGAAACCCTTACATTGCACGATTTCCCATAGTGAGGGTCCGCGCGGTCCCATGAAGCTCTAAGGTGGATTCTTGGTTGCTGTCTGTGACGAGTTTTCTTTTCGACATTTTAATGGTACGGTACAGAGGGGGCGGTAAGGCTGGGCTTTCTTTTCACGAATTTGTTCATCACCTCTCCACTACGTTGCTGCGCGACCACTTGTCTTCATTTCCCGGATCGCTCTGTGTCGCTCCTTAGTACTTCCAATTCTTGGAAAAGAGGGTGGATTAAAGAAAAGAATGAAGATTATAATATATCATATATTATCTATATATATATTATTTATATATATATACTATACTAAATATAATAGTATCTATATATATATTATATAGTATATATATACTAGTAGTATTATCATATATTAATAAATAAGTATATATATAATATATTAATATTTTAATGAAAATAAAACTTTCTTTAGTTTAAATTTTAGTTTCATTTTTATACCTATTGACATCATACCCTAGAAACTCTAGAGGATCTAAAGGAAGTTATTCACATCGAATTAAGGATCATCGTAACTCGGGAGCAAATGCGAGGCAAATCCATACCACGCCCCATCCACGATAAAAATATGTACTGAAGAGCGTTCGTTTAACGCCTGCGGAATGGCGAGAAAAAAAATGAAAAGGTTGAACAAATTGAGGAGAGTTTTTAAAGAAGAAAATGATCTACTTGCGACTAAAGTGAAGATATATAAAAAAAATTATTTTGAGCAAATCGAAACTGAATACATATTTGAAAGAGCTAAAAGAAAGGTAGGCGAATATCGCTTGAGCTAAAAATCGTCAAGAAGTAACGAATGTTTTTGATGCGCTACTTTTTCGACAAGAGGAGAATATTTTATTTCTTTTATGATTCCGACTATATTAGTGAAGATTGCTCCTCATCTTATTTTTGTCATTCAAATAACACGAAATTACAAGAAAAAAATAATCAATTCTTTTGGATATGAATTTGTTTAGAAGCAATATACAAAGAGCGATTAGAAAAAGCGACGGTTTCCTCGAATTGAAAATAGGAGATGTCTGTGAATTTAACACTATCCTTCGAAGAAATGAAAAGTTTAGTACGACTTCCTCCCCTTCCCAATTTGAAAATGTGTATAGTTTAAAGCTGGTGGTTGATGAATTTGACAAAACTCGTGATGAAGCCAAATATTTAAGTTTTAAATTCGGCAAAACGTTCCCAAATTTGAAGAGTTTAGAAATCAGACGTAAAAATTATTTATATTTAACTGCTTTTGACTACGTCGATGAAAGACTCGAGCCTGTAAACGTGTTTAAAAATTTGAAAGAATTAAAAATTGATTTCGTTAATGCTTTAAATTATATTTATGATGTTTCTCCGAATTTAGAAAAACTTACAATATTTTTTTTGGTTGGATGATGGTGATGGTATTTATATTTCTTCACTTTGCAAGTTTGTGAAATTTTTTAGACCTTATGAAACAACACTAGAATTGAATTTCGATGGTTATTTAGAACCTCGACAAAATCGCCTATAACAGAAGGAGAAGGCGTTTATATAAAAAATATGTTAATAACTTTGACTGATACCTGCGAAAATTCTCTTATACACTGGAGTATAAAACGACATTACAGATTTGAGAGTCATGATTTACCCCGTCATATTGAAATACTAGATAGGTGTGAGGAAATGCTATTAAATTTCTCTGAATACGACATATGGCTAAAAGATGTTTACTTTTTATCTTACAGAAATATATTGTATTTTTTAGATAATTTTCATAAAACTACTCCAAAAAGAATCCATTATATTAATGGAACGAGAGAGGTTATTAATGATCAAGAATTATTTAATAGACTTTTTAACATTGTGGGGCAGAAAATAAAGAAATTTGTAAAATAATTTCACATGCGCGCTTTCGTGCATACGCACGTATGAATAATATCTTTAAGGAAATAAAAATTTTAGTTTAATTTAGTTTCGTTTTATACCAATTCATATCATCCAGTTCTGGTACATTTCCTTCTAAAAAATCTCTTTTTTTATTCAAAACCTTTCGTGATATTTTTATTATTCGAGCAAAACGGGCAGGTTTTCTTTGTTTTCTGAAGAGAAGCGATTCTCGCGGATATTAAAACAAACCCCGCATGGGAATTAATGATATAATAAGAAATAAAAACCGAAATATATATATATATATATATATATATATATATATAATATATATATATATATATATATATATATATATATATATATATATATATATATATATATATATATATATATATATATATATATATAATATATATATATATCTACATATCACTATATATTTTGTCCCATATTAATGTATTTATATTAATAAATATTAGTAAAGGAAATAACCAACTAAAATTATGTAAACAAAGGTAGGTTTAGACTTAAATTTTCGAAAAGGAGTTTAGATTACTCGCAGGAAGCAAACGTAAAGTAAGGAAAGAAAAGAAGACCAGAAGTTGCTAAAAGTTGAAGAGCGAGCAAAAGAAGATTAAAAACCCGTGGAAAAAACGTAAGTAGAAGGCTAAATAGAGTTTATATTTAAGTGAAAATTTTAAAGAATTGATTTTAATAAATAATTTATGCATTTTAGGGGAGCTGGGTACGAGCTGGTTACGAGCTGGGTACGAGCTGGGTACGAGCTGAGTACGAGCTGAGTACGGAACAACATTCAGACTTCGTCATAAAGAGAAGTAAAAAGGTGATACATAGTGACCCAGTAGGCCGAGGATTGGTTAAGAGCGGCGGAGAACAGTTGTAGATTACTGGCCTGACGGAGAGTCGAACGTCGTGGTTGCCGCCATATCAATTTTCAGATCGACTAAGGGATCACAGTTTAAAGTAGAAGATAGTCTATTAAAAACAGGACAAGTTTGAATGGTAATACGTACTCTTCAGGAAATTATTGTAAGTTGCCATATAGTTGCGTTAATATCAGGAATTTTCGGCAACTATTTTGGAAGTGTATACCAAAAGGTTGAAAGAGGTTATCTAGTAAATAACATTTTGTAACGGAGTAAGTCACAAAAGATTGTGGAATTTATTGAAGTTTGTAGAATTTTGTTGTGTTTGTTGATCATAAAGAAATAACCTGAATTATTAGAATAAGTACTATTTTGAATGTCAAGATAAATTGGGTTGATAATTATACTTTTAAAGAAAATTTAACACGTGTTTAATAACCTCCCTTATATTTTACAAGTAGTCGATATTGAAAAGGTTTTAAGAAATAATATTTGAAAACGATTTATATCAAATTGGTAAAGCACGTTATTTATTATTGAAAGTTAAAAGAATTTTATTAATTGAATTTATATTTTTAAAGATTACAGGCAAAAAGATTTCCGCAACAAATATATATATAATATATATATATATATATATAGTAATTATATTAGATTATATATATATTATAATATAATATATAATATTATATATATTATTTAATATTATATATATATATTAATTAATATATTATATATATTATTTAATATAATATATATATAATTATAAATAAAATAAATTATATCTACTCTTTTAAAAGCATCATCGGTCTATATAAATATAAGATAGATGATAATAGAAATGTTTGAAACGAGCACGTCTAAAGACACGATTGCGATATAGCTCACTAAACCGTTAGAGTTCATTCGCTCTGCCGAGATTCTCGTATACTAACAAAAACTACACTTATGAACGAGAAGCCCTTAACTAACTTCATAATTAAAAGGTTTTTTACACAAAAAGCAAATAATAAACCCAAATGTTCATTTTTTCGAAACCGATGATGTTTGGTAAAGTAACCTCGGTCTAAATTCCAAATCGAGAGATTATTTATCGTTTCACGAGAAAGACCAGCGGCATTTCGAGTTCGGCCGCATCTGTCGATCTAAATTCTTCGAAAGAGAGACATGAGAAGAATATTTTTGAAATTAGTTATGAGATTGCGCAAATGCAACGGATCTTGTTGGGACAGAGAAGAAGAGTCCGAGAGAAGAACATTTAACTTTCGTCACTTCGCTCAATAGAAAATATCGCTTAATAATAATTGTGGGCACTACCATTGCTAGGATTTAGATCGATTTTTCGAGAGTCGCTTCAACGAATGCCGCTAACACATCGACACAATGGCATCGTCGATGCATCATCGGTTCGATATACTACATCACAGCGGAATCCGTTGGTGTCAAGGTCTGTCATTTTATGAGGAATTCATTGAAGAAGGATGAAAACTTATAAAATCAATCTCCTATGGTTAATGAATTCGTTAATAGAGCCAAAAAAATGAATTTCTAAGAATTAGTTGAACTGAGGACCGCTCAGTTTTAAGAGCGCATAAAGAAGCTTTTATTATATAACCTGACAAATGTTGGGTTCGGAACCCAGAAGCCTACAGACCAACCTCGGGGGTCGTTATCGCGAAAAAATGGCGTTATATACGCTTCACGCGCCACAAATGTACAGCTGTCTGTATGCTTGTTGCTGTTGCTGTTAGCTCGTTGCATGTTAGGTCTACGTTAGCTGTTGCTGTATCCTGCTAGATTGCTTACGTAAGCTTGTTGAGCTGTTGCTGTGCTTAGTATACTGCTGTTGATAAGAGCGGAATTACCGCACTGGGAAGCCCCGATGAAATGTCATGCGATCTAGAATCAACGACTATACTAAGGCTGTCCCAGCAATGCGATTTTCAGAGAAGAAAACTCAGAATGATTTAGCAAAAGGGCTCTGCAAATTTGATTCGACGAAGACGTATAAATTGTATTTTTACCTGTAGACCATGATGACTGGATTCTTTACGTGCTCCCTATCGCCTCTCACGTACATGCTCATACTGTATGGAAGTCATACAGTACGTCCATAAGCTTTCATTCCATGAAAAAATCGTATATGTGTTTTTAAATTTATTGAATAATTAATTCATTCTATATATATATAATATATATAATTAATATTTATATATATATATATATATAATTATATATTTATAACTAATATATAATATATATTATATATTTTATAATATTATATATATCTATATTTATATATATTATTAATCTTTATAAAATAGAAGCTTATTAATTTTAATTGTAAATTTAGTCATTAAATTTTATAACTTTTCATTTTCCTAGCACGTTAGAATGAAAGATTCATTCCAATTGCTTAATTAAACGAAAATAAATTAAAAATATTCTCTTCCTACGAAAAAAAAAATTCAATTAAAAAAAATTGAAATTGAGGCAATGAAAATATCTTGTTTTTTGTTATGTTGTTATTTTTATTGCTTTGCGGGATGTCGAAAATATTTAACCAGAACACTTTTTCCCCACTGATTTATTTTGAAATTAAGAAATGTACAGGGCCTTCCAGATTTTAAAATTAAGACCAGTTGTATATCCCTTAGATAAGCTTTATAGTCTATTTAATATAATACACAGCATACTATACTTACTCTAAACACCTCCATCTTACACTACTTTATTATATAATAGTATACACTCCCGAACACCTCCCCTCCGTAACCACAGATTTATTGAGATTAATAACAAACACACTTTACAAAATACATGATGATATTGAAGAATTATGGGGAAAATTAAATGATTTTAGTATTACTTCATTAAGATTAGCCAGCTAATTAGTTAGGCTACGCAAATTTTTTGCATTATTTATCGGTGGGTTATACATTTGAATTTTTAGTTATTCTACCCTCTTACGCTTTCACTCTTTTCGTTCTGACCTCTCAAGAATATCAATAGCGAAGGAATTTATTATTTAAGGGAGAGGGGAATTCACACTGATAGACTCAGTAGAATTAACATAAATTAAACAAAATAATACTTTTTTAGAATATTTATATTTATGTAGTGGAATTTAAAATATAAAAATTAATTTTTATTTTAATTTTTAAAAAATATAATCACTGATATAAACCACGCATCGCGCACGCTTGGGCATTGGTTTCTGTAAACCCTTTTTTTTAAAAAAAAAAAAAAAGAGGAATAAAAAAAAAATCGATTATCCTTTTTTTTTTTTTTTTTTTTTAATATATTTTTTTTTTTTAATTTTATTTTCTTTAATTTTATAAAAATTTATTCAACTAACAAAGAATTATAAAGTTTTTTACTTATATAATAATTATACTATAAAATAGCAAAATTATGAATAAACATGAATTAAAAATAAAAAAGAAATATGCAAGTTTATTCAACATTTCACTATTTACGAAGCACATGAAATGAATGTGATCGTATGAGAAATGAGCAATATGACTATAATGTATATTTGATTAAACAACTAAAGAATATAATATCAAGTACCATAAGTTAGTTACTAGTATGGTAAGGCCTAACTAAAATTACTAAATTTGTAAAGAGCCATCATGGGCCTCATTAAATTCCTATTCTACTGATTCTACATCTGAATCCTTAGACCAGTTTCCTGTTTTTTTTTTTATTGATAAATCTGATTCCTTATCATCATCATATTTTAAATTTATTAACTAACAAAGAATTATAAAGTTTTTTACTTATATAATAATTATACTATAAAAATAAGCACATTAGAAATAAACATGAATAAAAAAAAAAAAAAATATGCCAAGTTTATTCAACATTACTTTACGAAGCACATGAAATGAATGTGATCGTATGAGAAATGAGCAATATGACTATAATGTATATTTGATTAAACAACTAAAGAATATAATATCAAGTACCATAAGTTAGTTACTAGTATGGTAAGGCCTAACTAAAATTACTAAATTTGTAAAGAGCCATCATGGGCCTCATTAAATTCCTATTCTACTGATTCTACATCTGAATCCTTAGACCAGTTTCCAATCATGGCCTCTACTGATAAATCTGATTCCTCATCATCATCATATGATATATTTGTGGAAGTGAAGGAGGAGTCAGATTCTGTCTCAAAGCTATGGACAGAGGTGTCTTAAGATTTGGTTTTATCAGACTTCAATGTCCTTACAAAGAAACCTGAGCTACCAAACTGAGAACTCTGGCCGATAGTGGATGTGGTTTCAGAGTGATGAATTTGATGACTAGTTTAACCACTGGAAACTTTTACATTAATTTGAGAATAGTTACCGGAAGGCTCTGGCTGCTCCGTCTCTGTCAATTTCAGGTTATGATTTATAAATAATAGTTTTTCAGCATGTTCTCATTTGTGAGCCTGTTTCTTTTTATTGAATGGATATTTGTATGTGTTGAGAAACTTCTCTCGCATGCAGCTGAAGTGGCAGGAAGGTCTAGAATTCGGGAGGCTACTTTTGATATCTCGCAATGCTATGCGTAAACCAGTCCATTGTAAATTGTTGGAAAGTGAAGCCCAGAGATATTCCATACTGAAGAAGTCCCTCTGACTGGAAAAATTCACCATTTCAACCATTACCTTCTTTTCATCCACATCTAGCATTTCCTTGCTCAGATTGTAGACCTTTTGAAAAGCTTCAACCTGAAGGAAAAATTATGAAATATTGTTTAAATTTGCTGTATATTGTATTTGTATGCAATTATTTTTATAAACGTAGAAAAAGAATATAATATTATATATATATTTATATATAATATATATATTAATATATATATAATATATTATATATAATATATATATATATATATATATATATATACTATATATAATTATTAATATATTATAATACTATAATATATATATATATATATATATATATATATTAGATATATATATAGATATATCATATATAATATCTCATATATATATATCATATATAGATATTATATATATAATATATATTATATTATTATATATCATATATATATATATATATATATATATATATATATATACTATATAAAAAAATATTTAAAAATTGTATGAAAAAGGTTGATATATGGTGATATGTGCTTGAATAGAAAC
>JABUQX010039455.1:30000-32500 GCA_015478945.1 Trachelipus rathkii
GTGTTTCCGAAGGACGTTAAGCGTACACACATGTACGCACGCACAAGCACATTAAAATTGAGTAACCTAAATCGTCGGTAACCTAACGACGCGTCAAACATCACGTGGTTTACCTTACATCATCCGTAACTTTGAAACGAAGCGTCATACAACATAGTTTATTTAACAATAAATGTTCCTTATCGTTTGCTCTATCAGCCCTCCGAGTTTGTCGCAGAAGTTTTGAATCACCATATATATATATGTAATATATGTATATATCTAATAATATATATATATATATATATATATATATATATATATATATATATATATATATATATATATATATATATATATATATAAATATATATATATATACTGAATATATATAAATATAATATATATATATATAATATATATATATATGTAATAATAACTAAATAATAATAATAATAATAATAATAATATATATATATATAATAATATATATATATATATATATATAATATATATATATATATATATATATATATATATATATATATATATATATATATATATATAATTCACTTTCTTCCTAACTTTTAAAATAATTTCTCTTTGAACAGCCCGACCATATGTAATATAAATTTATTCAAAACAATTGTTCTTAAAAATAAAACCATCAATAAAATCCTCCTTTAACGATGTCCTTAGATCTTATTTTATTATTTTTAAACCAGAAAATAAGCTCTCAACATTCACTTGAATAGGAGGCAAAGCTGTAATTGTGCAAGCGGCATCTTGCAAAATTTAAGGATAGCAATTGATTGCCTCTTTAACTGATAACTTTGATTTCTGGTCGATTTTCATTATTCCATCTAATGACTTATGGAATTCTACCTTTAATTTTCTAGAAGATATTTAGGTTGAATGTCTTTTACTGGTAGATTGTCTTTTTAGTTTTTCAATCGCTTTTCTGCATGCTCCAATTTTTCCCATTATCTGGCAAATTTGACTTTTTCATCTTCATCTGACAAAATTCTGCAAGCGAGGATTCCTGAAACTGCTGAACTACTATCTGACTCCGGCCCAGATTTCTGTTCGATAGCGTTATTCATTTTAAGTCCTAGTTCGCAAAGAACACTCCTAGCTTTAAATATCAGATCTTCAGTTCTGGGAAAGATTCTAAACAAAGATTGTCGACAAAAATATTTTATTTTCAGTTAACATTCTTTCCCTTCTTTTCATGGAATTTATTTGTGATTTGCTAAAATCCGTTCTCTATAAAAATTTTCCTGCAGTCAAGTCTTCTGATTGAATATTTTTTGTTGTAAAGTATGGGTGTTTTAATAACTCTTCGAGTGTTTCGATTTGTTCCCACTGACTGTCGGAGAGAGAAAGTTCAGAAGTACCGGCAGCCATCATACTACTACTATAATCTTTTAGTTGCAGAAGCCTTTAGAGCATAAGACATGTACTTCCCCATCTTGTCTCTTGACCTAAGATTGACACTTTTGCAGCTTGATTCTTTAGAACTTCCATTAATTTTTGGGGTACGTGCTGCTTTTGCTATTTGTCTAGCCCTGCTTATAATATTTGTTTTTGAGTATTGTGGAGACCATCACGCACTGCTAACTGTAAAGTATGAACTCCACATCTCATGTGTGCAATGTTAACGTTATCGGAACATAGTCTTTCATAGTTTTATCAAGTTCATTCTGAAAACAACTATTACTTCTTCGTTTTGACATTCAATAAAATCAGTATCATACCAGCTTCCTATTCCACACCCTCATTGTCCTTATTTAATTTTTCAATCGTACTGATCATGTTTGATGCGTTATCCGTAACTAAGCTAATTACTTGTCTCTTGTTATTTTGAATTCTTTTAAGATGTCAGTAACAAATTCTTGAATATATTCGATGAAATGTTGAGTATTTTTTTTTACTGCTAACGTTTTAGAAATATTGTTTTTATCTTCGTCCACATATATAATATTATTGACAAAATAATTTAGCTTTGCCCATGTGTAAGCATCCATTTTTAAATGCACAAAGCGTCCCTTTATGCAATTTTAAGCTTATTTTTTGTTTATTTTTCTCTAGAACTACAAATATTTTTCCAGTCTAAAGGGACTTCAGTTTCTAAGCCATGTCTCTACACAGTGCTTTAAATCCTGATCTGTACAAAGAAAACTAATGGGTCACTATCTTTTAACAATCATTAAAATCATTTGTATTTTGAATTTTTCATATAGACAGACATAAGTTTTTGGCAACTGAAAAGTTTCCACTTTAGTCTGAGTTTTTGAAATTAAAGGTTTATCCTGATTACCTTTTGCTTCACCTTTCTTTTTAACAATTGCAGCAATGTCTCATTAATTTAAAGGATCCAATAGATGTATTGTGACCCCATGAGTAACTGGTAGTTAGGTAGACTCTTTTGTGCATGATCGAACTGACTGTTTCCCATCAATTTTGTTAACCATTTCATATTGACAAATGAAAGTACTTTTATCTTCAGAGTGAGTAATAT
>JABUQX010039455.1:35000-39804 GCA_015478945.1 Trachelipus rathkii
CTGAAACTTAGAAGAGATGAAGGCACATCCGTGAGGAATAGTAAAGACATAGTCATAGACATGCTGTATAGAGTTGGGTTTCTCACATGCAATCGAAGCCCTAGTTTTTTCTGAAAAAGAAATAAGGGTGAAATGTCCTAGAGTAATTGTATAAGGCTCTATAGATTTATATTCTGCAATAGGACAGTGTGAAAAGTCATTGGTGAAATTCAAGATCAAAGATAATAAACAAGATTGATCGTCAATGGAAGCAAACACTTGGGATTGGGGACAAACGGCTAATTGGCCTACATGTCGACAAAGATCGTGTGCCGATTCTTTAAGGTAAGTGTATTTCCGGTTACCGTAATTCACAAAGAAGTAATTATTTGGGTCGTTGTACATAACTCGAACTAGAGATTCGTTTAAAGGAAGGTGGGTAGGAAAAGATATTAGTTTGTATGAGACAAATTTCTCTATTGAGATGAAAGGAATTAAGGTGATTAGTTCATAGGGGCTAGCTGCAGATTGGATAGTCCAAGAGTAGGTTAAGAAGGTTTGATATGTTTTTGTTTCTAGAGGAATGACTGTGTGTAGTTTAGTTTCTTTGTTCATTTCTAGTACAAAAGGTAATAGGAAGATGGGAGAAAAAAGTTGCGAGTTTGTTATTTTGTTTTTTGCAAGTTGGAGTGAATTTATCACCAATTGGTGGATTTGATGTATATTCTGAACTGTTTGTTCAATCAGATTTATTAACGCCCTGATGCTTCCCATCTGGTTTATTATATTGTGCGTAGCACTTAAACTACTTTGAAATTCTATTAATTTTTGTAAGCTATCCCTAAAATTTATTAAAGTACGAGTATTCGCTTTCAACTGTTCCTTTAGTTCAGTAATCAATAAGTTTGAAGTAGAGGCATAATTACCTAAGATGTTGATCTTCTTTCGAAGTAGTTTTACCTGTTTGTCTGTAGCCGTACCAAAAAGAATGTTGAGGACGTCTCCTCCAAATTCAAAAGCGGCTCGCTTCTTTTTTGATCGTGCTGAGATCCAAGGCAGTTCACTTACTTCGTTCAGTTTCTGGGCTAACACTTTTACTCGAATGGTCATAAGCTTGAATTCCCATTGGTGAGCCCTTTGATGTGTTGACACGTTTAGAAACATGGTTTCGAACGATGGTAAAAATGATTCTTTGACGTTGGTTACCAGTTTAGTCGTCTTGATGATTGTTTCTTTAATGTCTGGAGGACATTCTAAGGAGATAACTAGATCGAGGTATCCTTCTATGAAGTTAACTTCTCCCGTACGATATAGAACTAAACCAGGTAGAATCTTTGTTTCTTCTTTTTCATTTATGAGGTTGCTTTGGCATGTTGATACGATGATGAGTAGCAACAAAGCTGGTATTCCGAAATTCATTTCTGAAATATTTATACTTTATACTTTTCTTGGTTTTGATAAATTTAAAGGTCGCCTAATTATGTTTAATAACATTTTAAAATTAATTGGTTAGTTAAAGCGTTCGCGTTTTATTAACTAAACTAAATGATTTCTTAACTATAATCGAGTTAGTTGACTTAAAATCTAAATGTAGGAGTTTTTAAACTCAACGTTATATACTATTTAATACTTAGTTGTTTATTTACCTAGTGGTTTTTATTACTTACTTACTAGTTATTTTTTATTAGTTTGCTTACTTACTAGTTTAGTTTGTACACGGTTTTTCGTTTGTATTGTTTGTTTCTTAATAGAAAAGTTTTGAATTTTCTATTTTGTATTTAATTTTGTATTAAAAATTGCTGTCCCCCCCTTGTTCTGAGAGTGAAACATATTTTTAAAAGGTTTTTTTTATAAAAAAAAATGAGTAAAACTATAACTGATCAGGCTATATCTATGAAATTAATCTAGTTTAAGGTCTATTGAAACTATATATAGGTTCTAAGATTAGATTTCTTATGGATATATACTAATCCAGGCTAGTTTTTTCTTAAATTTATGACGATCGTCACCTAATCCAGTCTAATGGGTTTCCTAATCCACTAAGTATTTCTTATCTAAGAAAAAAAATTTTTTAGTACAGACGCGAAGCGAAATGTACTTTCATCATGTTCTTAAAATTAAAAGTATCCTTCTTAGACTAGCAGAATAAGAAGAATTCATTCTACAAACTAAAAGAATTTTCTCTTAAATCTAGGAATATACAAAGTATATACAAAATTGGGATGAACTAGTAACCAGGAGGCAAATACCAAGCCTTCCCTCCTCGGACTGTTGTGTTCAAATCCAATTTGACAGGCGGAGGTTGGACAGGAGTCTTCGCTGTAGTCTCCGTGTTGTCACTTGCCTCGGGCTGTTGCTGTAAAGCTTGTTCCTTCATCCTTGTTTGACTTCTGGTTACCATAGGTGTAGAATCTCTGGGACCAGTAAACAAGTTATGTGGTCTGTAAGATGGATCTTTTTTCCTGTCATCTCTGACGAATTCCATAGGGGGTGATTCTACAACAGTGGGAATGGGAAAACGGCCATCTTTCACTGGGGAAATTGGAGATTTCACTGGGGAATTTGTTCTTGGAGGGGCTCCACCATAAGCTCCATACACCTCACCTTCGTGTGCTGGTGGCTCCTGAAGAGTTTCTTGAACAGGGTTTTCTAGGGAAATCTCTTGCTGAATAGGGGATAAAGATGGTCTAAACTCTTTTCTCCGAACCGCAGGGTTGGAGGGAGTTTTCGGGAAGTCAGTTTTAGGAGTGGAACATTTAAATTCACCGTCTGGACGCGCTCTTCCGGCAACTATATCGCTGTATCTTCTTCTTTCTACAATCTCATCGCTAAATCTTCTTTCTTCAACGGGTTTACTTTCTCTTACGGGTTCCACCGGGGTCGGTTGTTGCACGGGAGTCGGATGGCTCCAAGAATTCGTACTACTCGGTACCGGCTGAGGTGGGGGGATAGAGTAAGAGTTGTAGTATTCTTGCTGAGATTGTGGGGGATGGGGAGTTGGAAAGTAGCTGTATCCGGACTGAATTTGTGGCGTTATGGGAATTTGGAAAGAATATTGGGAAGACACTTGATCTGTGGGAGGAGAAAGTTCTTCCACTTCATCTACTTCTTCTATTTCTTCGTCTTCTTCTGCTTCTTCGTCTTCTTCCTCCTCTTCTCCTCTTTCTTCTTCTTCTCTCTCAGAAGGGACTCCTGGGTCGCTTCTCTGTTGTCTTTCCTCAATTCTTTCCCTTTTTTGTTCTTTGGAGCTCAACATTTCACCGCATGGGGATTCCAAACTTCGTCATTCATGAAGTCAAAGTGTGACTCGGTGAACTTTTCTGCCGGGATCACCTTAGCGTTGTCCACATGGACAGGGAAGGTTCGGCCTGATTCTAAACAATATACCATCAGTTTGTTTGGTCCCCTTAAACATTGGACAATGTATGGCCCTTCAAACTTGGGACATAACTTCGAACTTTGATGGGGCATTTTGACTGCTCTAATGAAAACGTAATCTCCTATTTTGAACTCTCTTTGCTTGGCCTTTTTATGCTGTTGCTCCAAAGTTTTTGTGGTTTCCGCTTCTAACTTCTCTCTTGCCAAATCTCTTATATAATCGATCCTCTCTACTATCGTATCTACTTCATCCGAAATGAATCTCATTTTCTCTGTCTTATTCACAAATGGTGATACATAATCAGGCATCTCATAAGGGAGCCTCTTTATGTAACCATGCAAAAGGAAATGGGGAGAAGACCCTATAGATCGATTATACGCGGAATTGATAGCGATTTGGGCAAAACTAAGGTATTTATCCCAGTCTCGGTGATTTGCATTCACGTAATGCCGCAAGAAAGATTCAATATCAGCATTTATTCTTTCTACAACACCATTTTGGGAGGCTTTGTAAGGCAAAATTTCCACCTTCTTTATTCTCCACGCCTTACATAGGTCTTTAAATACCTGACTCGTAAATTCCAAGGCATTGTCAGAGACAAGCAGTTGAGGGGCACTATGTCTACATATGACCCTCTCTTGCAATGCTCTGGCACATTCTTCGCTCGTTCTAGTCTTGCAAGGCACTAATTCGACATACCGTGTTAAAACATCGCGAAATACTAAGATGTATTTGGCTCCTGATCCTGTACAAGCAGGCAATTTCCCAATACTGTCAACATGAACGCGAGAGAAGGGTGTGTACGGCAATGGCCATCTATGGATCTCTGCTGTAGGAGGTCTAGGACCCTTAGTTCTAGCGCATGACACACATTGACTACAATATTCCTTAACTAACTTTTGAATACCAGGGAAATAGTATTTTTCCTCTACCCTTTTTTCAGTTCTTTGCTGACCTCCGTGTCCGCTAGCTAATGAAGCGTGGCACTGGTCTATCACACTGTAAATCATACTGTCCGGGACTTGTACAAGATAGGGTTTTGCTTGCATAGCGTAATGTAAGATGCCTTTTACTAAGATGTGTGGGTGTGTTCCGGGGTTCTCCTTGGCCCATTTGACCAATTTTCCTACACGGGGACATTTCTCTTGTTCTTTGATGAAATTTTCCCGACTCAAAGCGAAATCTATTCGAGGTAACTTTTCTGTTCTTTCTACTTCCTTAACCAGGAACACATTAGATGCCGGATGCCTACTCAGATAGTCTGGGGCAACATTATTCTTTCCTTTTTTATATACTATGGTGGGTGAGAAACTGTTTACTAGTAAATTCCATCTAGCTAACCGGCCGGTTTGCTGCTTATTTCGAAAAATGAAGCAGAGAGGCTGATTGTCAGTGATGATAGTTACTTTATAGCCGAAGATAGTGTTCTTAAACTTCTGCAAGCAG
>JABUQX010039456.1:0-25593 GCA_015478945.1 Trachelipus rathkii
GTAATAATTTATAATATAATGAATAATATAGTATTATATTAATATATATATATAAATTAATTAATGATAATTATTATAATATATCAGTTATATATTTAGATACTATTATAATAATAATAATATATACTATTATTAATATTATATAGTACATATTATTTAATATATTGTAATATATAATATATTAGAGTAATAGATATATATATATTATATATATATATAACGTATAATTAATCATATATATATAGTATATATATATATACTATGTAAATAATGTGATTATATAATAAAGTACAGAAAAACTATATTAAACTTATTGTGAGAAGTTTATTTAAGAAATAAAATGTATTAAACTATATCTAACTATAAACGTAAAAATGAATTGATATATATTGATATATAATATAAAAAAAATAGTAAAAAATAAAAATAAAAAATTTTAGTATATATTATATTATATATAATATATATATATATTAGATAGATATATATAGTATATTATAAAAAATATTATGTAATAGTATATAATTAAAATATTATATAAGTCTATATAATAAATATTATATAATAGATATATATAGTATAATTTATAAGTATGTATTTACAATACTTATTTTTATTTAGGATTGAGGTGAAGACGATATAAGATAAATAAATAAATATTTATTTATAGAAGTATGAAGTAAACTTCATAATATATATAGTATAATTTTTATTATAGTTAATATATATTATATATAGATGATATATAGGTTATAATTATATATAAATCTATACTATATATTAATATATAGAGAGATAAGAGAGTAGAAATAAAGAAATATGGCGCAAACTACAACACATTTGTGAGAATATATTATATAATTTAGAAAAAGAGTTTACTCTCTTGTTTGTAAATTGAATAACCAGAACATGAATGAATTAAAAATAAAAAGTATGAAATAAATAAAAGATAATAAAAATATATTAGTTTATATATTAACGGGTCAAGTGTCGGGAATCGAGGTAACAAGTAGGATCTCATAAGTCACAAAAAAAATAAGACTTTATTGGTACGATATATCATTAAGATATCTGAGCGTAGCAAACATTATTGGATAATCGGTTGCCGATGAGATATAAGAATAATACGAATATCTATTTCTATAAAAATAAAATTATTTTATTGGTATATGATTGTTTATAATCTCCTAACAATATATTTATAGTATAATAATAGTTATATATTTAATGAGAGAAAAATTGATATTAATCAACTTTCACCATTTGATATTATGTATTCAAATATATACCAACTATACATACGTATATAAGATAAATTTCCTAGAACGAATTGCAGTGAAAAATTTTTAGAAATTTTATATTCTTCCCATTCACGTTATAAGTATTCTTTCTCCTAGTTACATTATTTAAATAGAGATCTGTAGAGACCTGTACACGTATGTAAATATAGTAAAAAAAATGTATTTTATTTGAGCAATGAGGTTATTAGGTTTTTCGATAAGCTACACTATTTAATTAAATAATAGTAATTCTTTTAGTAAAATTATTAATGTAATTCTTAAATGTAGTCTTATGACGAACATAAGAACAATTGCAAAAAACGATTATATATAAATAAAATACGTAAATTATTTTTGAGATAATAAATTTCTATTTTTATCATGCTATTTTAATTTATTATTGTTTGTGATAAATGCAATTTTATAATTATTATATATGTAATTTAAATAAAGATTTACAATAACCTTATTAATATATAATATATATAGATATATATATATAATATATAGTTATATAAGTAATATATTAAAATATAATATTATTAAATAATATATATATTATTATATATATATATAATATTATATATATATTAATTAATATATTATTATATTATAAATATATACTATATATTATTAATAATTAAGATTATATAATATTAAATATATTATATAGTAATATATATTAATTTAATATAAGATATCATTATAAATATTAATATATAATATATATAAAATATAGATATAGTAAATATTATATTTAATTAAGTATATTAAGTATTATAATATAATATATACTAATATAATATACTAAATATATAATATCAATAATATATATATATATTAATATATATATATATAATAATATATTAATTTAATTAATATAATATATATATTTTATAAGTATATTTTTTAAACTAATTGAAGAACTACTCACACCAGAGCCCTATAAAATATAGCACTTCCATAAAGAGATGTAAATGATTTACTGTCAATAATTAGTCTCCTAGCTCACCGATGGCATCGGAGATCGGTGAGGGCCTCCGTTTAAATACTTGCTTCCTGCCCGCCGTTTTCTCTACCGAAATCCTCCCTAACAGTGAGAGACTGGATTGAGAGAATAACTTCGCACCTCAAGTACCACACACGCTAGAGACCGCGTACGTATTGGTCCCTCAGTCTGTGATATTATACTACCTCAATGGAAATATTCTATTGAGACTTATTATATGCCATAAACTTATATATACAATAAGTCACCAGGAGGACAATGGCAATGACTCCAGTTGAAATTAATATATCATATATTACTGCTTCCATAAATAAGACTTAACTCTACTTTTTAATAATCGTAACTTTATTCAGAGAGTATTAAGTACATATATTTTTCACCTTCTCTTATTATGATCTTCAATAATTAATGAAGTTCTCATCATCTTTTTTCAAGTATTAAGCAAAACAAATGATTTATTATTGTATTATTACATTTTACTTTTCACTTTTTACTTTTTTTTTACTTTATTCTTATTTTCTATTAATTTAATTAATATTTATATTAATTTTATGTTTAATTTTTATCACTATGGACAAGATATATGGTGAAGCTCTTCTAATCCTGAGACTGAGACGATACATAGGGGGGTTGATTAAGAACAATCTAGTCAATTCATCATATAATAAATTATTATATACATCAAATTATTAAATTAGACTTGATGAGAGTTAACATCACAATCCCTCCTATGCGAAGATCGTATGAATAAATACCTTCCTCCAACCTATCTACCCATTATATTTAACAGTCATCATCAATCATCCTAGATCACTATTCACATTGGACCCTGAGAGAGAATGACTGAACACTACTGACCATCAGTTAACGTAATTACTTAAGAACCACATATGAGGAGGGTACCTACTATTAGTTTTTGATAAAAAATAAACGTAAAATATATTACTGATTACGACTCATAAAATAAAAGTATATCCATAAAATAAAAATAATTCTATATACTAAACAGGAAAATATAAACGTTTTAATTTGAATTGTAAATGTTCTGGTGGTATAAAAAGTAGAAACACGTGGGAAAGAATGAGTAAACTAGAAATATATATATAATTAAATATTATATATAATATAATCATATATACTATATATATATAAATATAATATATATATATATATAATATAGCTATATATATAAATAATATATAATTATATAATAATATATATAAATAATAAATATATATAATATATAATATATATTATCTATATTATATAATAATTATAATATATATAATATATAATATATATCATATGAATTTATAAAGAGCTACAAAATACATTATAACTATTATATTATATATTAATATATATTATGTTAAATAATATAATATATTATCATATATATTATATTATATATAAGTATTATAATTAATGTCTGCAGTATAAAATATATTTTAATATTAATATTAATATATATTAAGCTACTAATATATATATCTATATTATATATTATAATAATTAATATTATATATATAATAGTATTAATATATTAATATTATATACATTCTATGCCAACATACTCTCATAAATTTGTTAAAATTAATATTATAATGATAGATATATATAATATAATATATATATATATATATATATATAACATATATATAATATATATATATATATTAATATTTATATTATTATATATATAATTATAATATATATTAATATAGTATATATATAACTAATATAGTTAATATATATTATTATATCTATTATATATATTATAATATATATAATAATATATATATAGTAAATATATAGTATATATATATTATACATATATAATTATATATATAATATATATATATATATTTATATATACATAGTATTAAATTAATATAGTTATTACTAACCATTTGGACCTTGTATTTACAATTTGATAGCATCCAATAATAGAGAATTTATAAAATTCTAATGAATATTTTGTACCGTATATTATTCGTTAAAAATTATATTTCACAAGCTGACTTAAATAGAAAATATTATTAACATTAAAAAATAATATATTTTCTATTTGTATTATTAAATAATAAAGAAATGGTCGATAAATATAAAAACAATAAAAATAATAGCACATGTTTATACACATCTTTAGTCCCCACAACACAATAGCATTCAATAAATAAAGGATATAATAAAATACCTTATAAGAAGGGCTTATACAAAGAACTGTAGAAGAGCGGAGAGAAAAAATTACAAACAACCAAAATAATAGGTACACCAGAGAATAGGAAGAAAATACCTTTATGGTGAATAATTATGATTTCATATTCACAGTTCTATATTTATCTATGTATATACTCTTTATTATTTAGCATTTCTAACATATCTTAGGAACACTTTTTTTAATAAATCTTGCTAAAATTTTTCTTTTCCAATGTAATTTACAAGCAAAATAAAATGTATAAATATAGTATAATTATAAATATATATAAGTTAAATACGAATAGTTCATAATTACACAGTTTTCTATACTAAACTATATATAATAATATTTAAAAAAATATACCTACTTCTTAAAAGAGTGGATTATCAAATCGCTATTAAATAGACTCAGCGTTAGTTTTTAATTATTATGATAAATTTTCTTAATTTTATATTAAACAATAATAATAATATAAAGTCATTAATTATCATAAAAATACCTTAGCAATTATATTCTACAATCTATAATTTATTAAATAAATATATTTAATATTAATATACATAATCATATAAGTAATATATATACATAATAATAATATTATTATTCATACTATTATTTTATTTAATAGTTATAATAGAATAGTTATAAAACTATTTATCTAAAATTAAAATACTTATTTCTGCATAAGACAAAAGTTTTTCATAATTCCTTATTATTAGTAACCTAATCGCACAATATATTAACTATATTAATATATAGTATATATCATAAAAATATTATTAATATATATATATAATTAATATATATATATACTTATTAATATATATATATTAACATTATAATATTATATATTATTTATATATATTAATATAATAATATTAAATATAAATAATTATATATATATGTATAATAATTATCATATATAATATTAATATAATAATATATATATATAATACTATATATATCTTAATAAATATATTATTAATATAATAATGAATTAACTTATATATTATATATATATA
The DNA here is from genome assembly GCA_015478945.1 of Trachelipus rathkii. Taxonomy (NCBI): domain Eukaryota; kingdom Metazoa; phylum Arthropoda; class Malacostraca; order Isopoda; family Trachelipodidae; genus Trachelipus; species Trachelipus rathkii. Next base: position 5,512 of record JABUQX010039456.1, read on the forward strand.
TATTTAAATATATAATATATATAATTATATATATATTATATTAATATATATATATATTATATATTATATAATATATATACTATATATATGTAAATTAATATATATATATATAATAAATCATAGTATTATTATATCTATATAATAAATATAGTATATATATATATATATATATATATATAATAATATAAATAGTAATAAATATGATGTATTATCACAATAATAAAAAATACATATAAATATAAAAAATAAAAAAAAATATATGAGGAGGTAAGATAAAGGTAAATAATAGTTCCAGTATGAGTCAATGGAGAGTTAGAATGAATTTTACAGTAACGACAATGGATCAAGAAACTTTATATAAATAATTAGTAGACATACACACTATGCACTAATAGAAACAAAAGTCACTCCATATATAGACACATATATATTTGTATATAGTATATTATATATAAACTTTCAAATATACCTAAAATATATATATAGATATTTACATTATTTAGTAAATAGTTATATTATTAAAAAGAATTATCATAATAAATAGAGATTATACTATTTATTATAATAATATTATTACTTAAATAAATATATAATATTAGAATATTATATATAAGTGTCATCTTATAAATCAAAAATACAAAAACAAAATTTATTTTAATATATATGCACAAGGAATTCTACATACTATTACAGTATATATATACTGGAGTTAAATGAGAGATATTATAAATAAATAAATTATATTTATATATATATATATTTATATTATATCTTCGGGAGATATAGTATAAATTATATCCCCGAGAAACATCGGACTATTGAGGCTTATATTAATAGAAGAATAAATACAGGTGACGTATATATACGTTAATAATTCATTATATTATTATTATTTTCGTATAACTATGTAATATAATAAAAGAAATCAAAATCTTTGTTAATTAAATAAAATTGTTAATTATTATCACATTTTCATCTAGTTAAACGATTCCCTATTATTCCATTAAGCCACACAAATTCACCAATGTATATCCCGCAAGTATTTAAGGTAAAATTATCTGATGTGAAAAACTTTTCATCAGAAAAGTCAATGATGTTGAAAACGTCTAGATAAAAATTTATATGTGGATTGAGAGTATTGAAAACTAATAAGAAAAACTACATTCAGAATCCTAGATATCAATGCAAGAAAGTGAATCAATATAGTGAGCCAATGAAGCTGAGGAGAAACGTACTATAGTGTGTGAGGTGATATACTACGAGTAGTATTCTCGCGTTAAGGATGAATGGAAAACACATACGGAATTTTGGGAGTTTATCATAGGAATTTAACGTGGTTCAAATATATAAGATTCTTTTTAAAAACTTATGATAGAGCACTTTTGTATAAGATTATTATATTAAATTATTATTATACCAATATGAATTGATATGTGAATAGTTTATAAATATAATATTTTATGTTACCTGATGCGTAGGATAAGGAAAAGTGTAAGGTGGAAAAGTAAGACTATTGTATGGATCTAATATAAAAAAAAAACAATGAGAAAATTGAGGAGTTATGAAATAAAGAGTAGGGGATGCACGTGGCGATATTTATCTGACTCAACTAACAGTTGCTCAAAACATCAAAGATGTACATCTTGTACTAATAATCAATCTATTAAGCTGATAAGAAAAGGAAATCACAATTTGAGGAGCGAGAGATTATGAGCTAAAAATAAACGAGTAAACGGAGTGGAGGTTCATATACAAAATATAGGTAGAACATCAGCGATGGCTGAGAAAGTAAGATGGTAGTAACAAATTCTTTGGTAGCATGATTATAACGGAATCAACAGATAAATTTGCAGCTAGAAAATTATTGTCCAGTCTAAGAGTAGAGAGGATATAATGAAGAATAGTATTTTCAAAAGAGCATAGATATAAATACACAAACTACAGAATAGATAAATAATATTCAATATAGAAGATAGAAGATGTTTGAAACAGTTAAAATTCAAAACAATTATCACATATTAGAAAAATGAGTACTGCAGTATAGCGGACGGAATACATTACTTAGATACTACCAGCTGTCCTTTACTATTAATAGTTTCTTAAACTTAACACTATTTCCGCAACTGAGGAAATTTAGATTCTAATGCGTTGCAATATATAATACACAACCATGAAGAAAAAAGCACACAAACCAAGGTAAGCAGTTGAGAGAATACAAATCCGATCTCCAAATACATCTTTTCCATACGTAGAGATCACGAAAAGGCAATACTTCAACAGAGAGCAGAGATAAAATAGTGCTCAAACAACAAATATCCATATGTCCCGAAACACCTAATGCTACGTAAGATTAGATAGCACAGGCTGAGCCAAGAATTAAGAAGAAGAGGTATAAAACACACTATTATAGAAATAGAGAATAATAGAGTACGAGAAGATATATGTTGCCTCACGCAGAGGGCTATATTCAATCAGTCTGAGAAGTAACAATGCAAAAAGTATATTGAGATAGCATTACAATCTACAAGTATGCGTCGGCGTTTAGGAGAATGGAAACGCGACAGGTGGAGAGGTAGGAGAGATGATCGAGCGATATGCACATATGCTTTCGTCTAAGAAGAGGGCTATAAATCAACTTTTATGAAAGTATATTAATTATATTCTATATTATTTGAGACTTTTTGAGATTTTTGAGAGATAGTCATTGAGATATATTTATATATATCGAGAGTCTGAGAGAGAGCGAGATATAGTTACATTAGTATTCAAGCTGAATATTATCTTAGTTCTAAATAAAGCATATGGCAGATATGAAATACCTAATAACCACCGAAATAATAGCGAGAAAGAGATGGAGCGTACGGCGAAAACCTATTCGAATAAGTAGCTAGAGAGCAGAGCATACTTATCAATAATAGTAATACTCGAGAGCGTTAGGCAGTTAGAGAGAAATTCGATTATAATCAGCCTCATAAGAAACTACCGGAACACTGCTTTGGAAGCTTGTTAAGAAAGAGAAATTGAATAATGATTTAAAAGTAAGCCAATTATAAGATATATAAAATAAGAAAAATATAAATCAACGTAACAAATTAAAAGACAGCACAGAAGGTTTATGAATTTAATTTACCATTTGAAGAAGCTTGAGTGTTGAGTGGGAAGAAATTATTGAAAGAATTGTAAGATAGACAAGAAATTAGATGAGATAATGGAGAGAGTAGGAGTACAATTAATAAACAGACATAAATGATAATTAATCAAACCGACTCCATTTACAAATTACGATAAGTATTCAAAGTAATAGCTCCAATAATCATTACGCGAATACCCTATGTCGTTTAAACAAATTGAATATTTGTTGGGGTAAGTTGCTATATCTTTTCCAAATAAATAATAGCAAATAGAAGGATTAGAGCAGCATTGGCGTGGAGCTAAAGGAGTATAAAATATAAAAGAGAAGTACAATCAAGAAAATATAGAAAATTATTATTGAGATATGCACAACGAACCTGGAAATCCCATCAATTTTATAGATTTAAAGATTAGAGTTTACTATTTTGATACATTGACGACTATCGAGAAAGAAATATCAAAGAATTAATGCCTCGAGAGAATGAGTAAACATATCCTACTTATATGAGAGGTAAGTATAGATCAAAGACTTATGTGCAAACATCATCGAGATAAGCTTCGATAATTGGTCACTACGCTACCAGTAAAAGATTATTACGCGAGAAAATGCGAATGGGATCACTTGAGTGGACCAAAAAATCAGGAAAGGTAAAAGAAGATCGAATCAAGAAGTTTCTTACAAAAGTCACACTTGCCGACGAATAAGGTGACCAATAAAATGAGAGTGTAGAGAATATTTATTTACATTCTCTGTTTAAGAGAACAAATTCAAAACTAAAAGAATGTAGAGTTATAAAGATAATTGGGAGTAAGATATTATTAGTTATAGAGGAAGGGTTTAGATATCCTTTTTTTTTCCACTACAAGCTGAATGAATCACATCCACAGCATATGGAAGGTCAACGGATAGAGAAACGAAAGACAGAATATACGTGTTATTCTATTTACATAGATGACCTGGAAGCACAGAATAATTGAAATCCAGAAGACGATACCATTCGACTGAGCAACTCCCTTCTAATATTATTAAACTTCCCGAGTATGCAAACGCAACGCATTATTTTACACCCAAATTACAAGTCACATACGCATGAAAAGAGAGAAGAGAGCGGAGAAAATAAGATCAAAGAATAAGCGGATACCTGATAAAAAAGAAAGCCACCGCATGCGCGAATCGTTCTAACTCGAACTATAGCAAAAGCCTTAGCACAAGACGCATCTTTCAGTTTTAACCATAATTAAAACAACATGTCTAATAATCGTCGGAAGATACTAGCAAGAGAAGTAAGAGAAGTAGGCTAGGAGAATATAGAGTGCCGTCACTACACAACAACATTTGACTTTATAATAATGCTCACACCTACGCAGCAGATCATGAAGTATAGAAAGGAAACGGAAAGAACGAAAAGACGGAGAGCATCGATTCTAGGAAATTTTTATAGTTGCACAAACAAATAGTCTTAAAGAGCATGCGAGCGAGATGATATTACAGCTTTTACAGAGTAACTTCTGGAAGGTTTCAACTACGGTAATTTTGAACTAATTTCGAACGGAGCATCCTGCCCGCGAATAGCACGAGAACAAGCAGAGTTAAACCAAGGTTTGATAGGTCTACTCGAAGGGATAAATTATGAAATGCCAGTCTCCATGCCAGAGAGATTCTCTTCGCAGCGACCGCAGGTCCCCAGTTAGCAACACCGTAGTGCCAAAAACGTTTTCTCGCTGTAGGCAAGGGTTCTTCGTGCGGAAGACTTGAAGAGATAGAAGGTGATCGGAGGAACCTAGAGGTGGAAATAGATTGACCAAATTAGGAGATGGATTAAAAGTTTGAAAAGGTTTTGATGATGGGTTCATCTCTAAGACGACAATGGATACGAGTAGGGATCTACTGCAACTGCCCTAGGTAATTTATACACATGCACAACATTTCTCTCTTTTTTCAGCCTTTATTTACTTTTTCCTGATACATTCTGCTTCTCTACTATTAATTTGATAAAATCATTCAATTTCTACATTTAATCTCACTCTCTTTTTCTCTTCAGCTTTCACGTTTCGTTTAATTCATACTAAAATATCTTTCTTCGTCTTAAAATATTTTTACTCCACTAAATGTTAAGATTCCTTATTTTCTAATTATTTTTACACTTTTTCACCAGTTCATTCCACAACGCCTTCTTATGTTTACTTATTATTTATTATTTATTAATTCGTCTGTCTGTTTTTCTTTCTTTCCAGTCCCAAAGAACACCGGATTTGGTTTCAATTTTGCAACCATTTCAATTCAATCTTTGGATGATGCTTCTAGCAACTGTTCATGCGATCGCTTTACTAGTTTTGCTCCTTGATAGACTCAGTCCAATCGATTACATAATATATAATAATAAAATATATATTGAACATTGGACTGAGTCTTCTAGGTGCCAATATACTCAAGGTCAGTGCGATCGCTGCTTACTAGTTGCTCCTTGATAGACTCAGTCCAATGTCAAGTTATTATATATTATAATATGTATTTAATTTATTTTACTTATTAGTTATATACTATATATACTAGTATCATTAATTCATACTATATTATATATATAATACATAGTACAGATATTATGTAGTTCGTATATAATATATTAATATAATTATTATATGTATTATAATAGTAATACGTATAAATATAAAATATATATATATATAATATATTATTATTATTTATAATATATATAATTTTTTCGGAGTCTCTCTCATTCGGCATATAGTATATTTATATACTATATATATAGGTATAATAAGGATCTTTTAAGATATAAGTATTACTTATAAGTAATAATTAGATATATTAGTATCTATATCCATATCTATATAAATATATACATAGTATCTAGGGACATATACTATACTTGTTATTAGGCCGTATTAGGTTATAATATATATATATAAATAGGGGTATAGGTATAGTATACTACTATGAATATATTATACTATTATAACTTATTAAGATATAATATTATATGGGTATTAAGAATATATCTATACTGGAATCATACTATAGCAGGACATCTATAACACTATATTCAATTAATATACTAATATTATATATAATATTAGTAGCACTAAATATATCATACCATTATATATAATTACTAGTATATATAGATATCATCATAATATCATTTATATTATGTTACTAAGTATTAGTTTATTACATTCACTATTATCTTTTATTGTATATATTTATATTACTACCATATATGTATATATATATATATTCTTAGTATATTATTATCTATATTATAATTGAGTATATATATATATATTTAATATAATAGGGTATATAGTATATATATACGTAAATTATTATATACTAGCAGTAGTTTAATATATACTAGATACTTATATACTCTGATATAGTATATATATACTATTATATATTATAATTATATATTAATCATATATAATTGATATCTATATAGATTAGAAGGAAAGGAACATGAACTACACTTCGAATTCAAAGAAGCAATTATGTCGTTCTCGTTGAGTATTTCCTTAATCAGTGATTTATGGAGAACGATAGAATATCAATTCCTAAACAAATGTCTAGACATAATAGTCTAACTTAACAGCGTTCTCAACCGTTTAATGCCTCAGCGACCCCCAAAAGAAAGAACGCATAAAGCTGTAGACTCTCCGCGACCATCCCTAATTAGCCCAATATATACATTATTAGGTATATATATAAATATATAGTATCATATATATATATATAATATATTAATATAGTATATTAATTAATAATATCATAATAGTATTTATATAGGTATATATATATACTATTATATATATAATATCATTCGCTTAATGAAAGTGTCGTATTGGATCATATTAAGCTAATTCATTTTCTATGTTTGTTTAAGTTATTAACTTTAATAAAAACAACTGTGCTAACAGTTTGATCTATATATTCATTTAATAACAATAATTCAGAACAATTTAGAGTATTTATTTTTACGTGACCAACCGCGGACCCCACCGAACTAGTTCGCCGCTCGCGACCGCCACGTGGGGTCGCGACTCCGCCTTGAAATCATATTACCTTTAAACAAGAGACTTTCAAATGCCAATGACTTTCGTACTATAACTTTATTCTGCTATTTATTAAAATTCTTCGGCAAAAGTAGAAAATCCAGTTTTTTTTTTCTTTTATTTTAATTCTCATTTTAGTAAGGTCGAATTTTGTATTTTTTTTAGTTTATTCTATCTAGCTTTTTTTTCCTAATTGTGCTGCATTTTAAACAAACATCAGTGAATAAAAAGCACTATGTTTAAAATTAACATATAGAATTATATATATTATATATATTATATATATAATTTATACTAATATTAGCTATATAATATATTTATAATTATTATATATTATTCTGACCTATATATATATATATATATTGATATGACTTGTATGTTTTTATATAGTATATGGTTAGTCATGTCTTGACCAATTAGTAATAATATCATATATATTATATTTACATTAATATATACTAATATACATAATATTATATATACGTATATTATATAGTATATAAATATTATTGTATAATTGCTAATATATATGTGTATAGTATATACTATCTTAAAATAGCTATATAAATCGATAGTGCTTCAATAAGATTTCACTATAAGGTTTATTAACGAGAGATATAGTTATAATTATTTATAGCTATATGATATAATACTATACTACATCACTTAGTGATATAGCGATACCGATATTTACTTATATCAGGGTACACGATTACTGAGGTATATAATTTGATTTTCTACTAATATATATACTACTAGTAATTTTTATTATATTTACTTATTATATACTTAGTATCAAGATATTCACATATATTATATTCATATAGCGCATATATATACGTTATGTCTTATTAGAATTATTATTCCTTCAAGGTAGGTTATAATATATACGTCATAATATCTATATATCAGGATTTATATTCCTCATTTAATATCATTGTCTTACATCATCACTATATATAATATATACTGTCAGTAGTAGTACTATTTTAGTTATTAGTTTATGAGTAAATATTATATACTATAGTTCGCCTCGTTTCTATTATATATAATATTATATGATATATATAAATATATTAGTCTATAAATATATACTTATATACATATATATATACTACATGCATATTATAGTTATAATTACATAATTATAATGCAAATTTTCTCAATGTTAGGTAACGGCCTCGCTGTTATTGAGTATTCGAGAGTAATGTCGATGATTATGGGCTGACTTCAATTGATAATCGTCGCTCTTATACGGCATAAATTTTGGCTGCTTATTTCTTGTCCTCAAGACACGGAGAATCGCATTTCAGTAGAATAAATGTACCCTAATTGTATACAATCACCAATCTATAATTTTATATCTATACTTATATTAATAATATAATATTAATATATATATTATTACTAATCATATATTTATATAATATAATAAAGTATATATATTATTATTTTATATAATATCAATATATATATAATAAACTTATATATTATATATAAATAGCATGTGATGGGAATAGTTAGAATAAGAAACTTTTTATCAAGAGGAAGTAATCCAAAGCTAGGTTACATTAGTTAAAATGAAGCCAAATGTCCCGAGATACAAGTTTTGGTAAGTGTACTAAAATATAGTAGTATTAGGGGGATAATAATATAAATTTGAATCATGAAATTCTGCTGAACCAGATATAGTAACGTTTGAGATTGAGAGCTGTTAGAGATTGAGAGTGTTGAAACTACACAATTTGATGCTAGCACCTTTCAGTAAGAGAAAAGTTACAAGTACAGTGTGATAATAAGAGACAGAATCAAAAGATTGATACACTATATTCGGCCAGTGGAATGAAACTGGAGAGAGAGAGAGAGATATCGAGAGAGAGAGAAAGAGAGAGAGAGAGAGATGAGAGAGAGAGTAGAGAGGAGAGCAATAGAAGAGAAGAGAGAGAGAGAGAGAGAGAGAGAGAGAGAGATAAGTAGATAATATAAAATATAGTATTATATATATAATATATGTACACAATATATGTATGTTTCAAGCTCGAAAATCTGCAATCCCGGAGATGGATATATAATATATATTATATATTATATATTAGTAGAAGGAATACAATTAGGGAAAGTACCTAGACTCTAATCTGTCAAGAAGCTTATGAATCATTTAACTGGTCGGAGTGAACGAATATTAAGCCCCCTTAACCTAAGAGCAGATAAATATGGGATGTAAAAAGATGAAATTTTGAAGGCACCTCATAGCATATTGCATTCAACCTTTTAGGAGCTTGTGAACAAAGAGAAATAAGTAAAGATCACGAGTATCCTTCGTCCAGTAAAGTTCACATGATATTTCCCTCCGAAATATACACGTTGACCTTATCCAAAAAGATCACATGAACATAGACTTCTCACAAAGATTTAAGTCATCACTAATCTCAGAAAATCACCTACCCTGCCAAAGTAATAATCAGAAGATAGTAGAAACGTGCCGAAGAATAAATAATTAACATTTCAACGCGTTTGAGTTAGGCTCTTTTCTTATCGAGTGTATGGTTCATGGAAGCACAATCAATGTCCTGCCCCTAGTTAGTAACTAACTCGCCAATCAATTACTGACAAAACTGATGCCTAATTTATCAAATAAATGAATACAAAAAAGAATATTAATAATATAATAAAATAAAGATTGAGTTATAAATTAGATAGTAGAAGTATTAAATGGTTACGATTAAATAATAGGTAAAAATTGTTTGTATTAGATGCATTGAGAATACTACTGATGTACATTTATTACTTTGCTCCAAATAGAATACGATAATAATCATAATTCAGTTAATAATAATAATAAAGTTATACAGTGGAAAAGATAATTATATTAATAATGAATATAAGGTAAATCCGCTAAATTATTTGGGAGAATAACTATAAAATGACTGAAACATGGTTAATTATATAGAATAGGAGCTAAAGTATTTGAAAAGATAAGCTTTTTTTAATAAGATATGTCTTCGATATTGACCTACATAGAGAAAATCTGATCGATTGTTCATTGTCGACATTTTGTTAAAAAAAAAAAAATCTGGTTATTATTAGAATTTCTCTAACGAATATCACAAATACACAAAGCTAACTTAACCTACTTAACTTAATAACATAACCTAAACTAAACTAGCCTAACTTAACATAACTACACCTAACCTAACCTTAACCTAAGCCTATACCACAAACCTAGTCTACCTAAACTTTAACCTATAACTTACCTAACCTAACCTAACCTTAATACAAATAAAATTATTAATTAAACAGTAATTAAATATATTAATTAATACAAACTTACACCAATTCATAACGCTACGACGGGCATGATACTGATATTTATTTTATTGATTGTCGTTCGACCATTAAACCTGATATTGACATAATCCCATGTCGTCATATTGTGAGGAGCTAGTCCCCCTAACCGAAAGGTTATTCTGAAGGATAAAATCATATATAACAAAATGGGATCTTAAAGTAATGAAAAGAAACTAGTATTATAGAATATCAAAGTTACTCTAAGATACCATAGCGAGCAATATCCTCTCTATATATTAATCAGTCATTATAAAGAATCACCAAAATGTGCAAAAGAACAAATGGTAAAACATAATAGAAATCAAGATAAATGAGAATACAGATTACCAGTCTACAAAAGAGATCGCCTCAAATGGCAAACATTTTCTCAAGTAGCATGATGATAAGATCAGCAAGTGGTTAGAACGTAATTTAAAAAATATTCCGATAGAAAAAGACTGAATAATAAATACGCAAATATCTTTTTATTATATCTACCCCCCAACAAAAAAAGTAGATAAGAATATTTTTGATCCAACTGATAAAAATCTCACAGAGCGAGCAGACTAAGATATATCCATGACGTTATTCGTGAGACAGTACCACGGTAATACTTCAACCCGTCTAGTTGTATATTAATTACATATAATAGAATAATAGTCAGGAACAGAAAATAGTCAGTTAAGATTTTTGTAACCTCCGAATCTTGATAACACCAACTCTAAATATCATAAGGTGCTCCTCAGATAATAATCATCATTAGTGGCTTGAACATCTACAAAGATTCACTAAAGAAGAAATTTACAACTGGTGCTAATTAATTGCTAATTGAGTATAACAAAAGGCAAAGAAATTTATCCATGATAGATTTTAATTTAATTATAGAAAATTACAACCGGTAGTTTCCTCTTAAGAGAATTAATCCCCCCAGTAGCTTCGATTGTAAATAATATTTCACCTAACCTCCGACTTAAACCGAAACTCACCGGATAGTATGTCGATATTTATAATGTCAGAAATTCAATCAGCCAAGTTACAAGCAAAATCTCGATTTTATAGCAAATAAGTAGCTATTCTGATAATCAAGAACACAATGAAAGATCCCAGATCATATTTACTTAATTATACAAATTTGTTAACGAGAATGTCTCATATAGAACGCAGGAGAAAAATAAATGAAAATTATTATAATTATATTTCTAGCTGAAAAGTACTACTGTAGATAAATATATGTATATTTGGACTCGTAATCGGTGATTAAGGTCATAGACATATGCTTCCCGAAGTATTGAAGAACGATTGTTATTGTTTAGATTTCATGTCGATTACGACGAGGCATAGAGTAGGTAATAGGATGCTACAGGAAGGAAGAAAACGAAACAATCTGAGTGAAATAAAGATATGATTTTAGTAGGAAAATAAATGGGATGGCAGAAGCAATCTCTTAAATTAGTTTCTTAAGCACTTATATAAGGACACCTGCAGCTGAAGAGCTAATTATTATATGGACGTTAAAGAAGTGACAAAATTTTCAATTCATCAGTCCTTCTAATTCGAAAACCTCCAACTCAAACCTTCGGTCTGTCCATAAAATTAAGAGACTCGTAACAATTCAAGAACAACAACAATTTTTGGTAAATGTATTTTCTTATGATCTTTATGGGAAGGATCATATTTCCAGTGATTACATTTTAGGGTTTTGAAGAAGGTTTCCTTCGAACCTGTCTCATCCGTGATTTGTGGGTGTTGGTTTCTCGCCTAGTTGCTGGACTGAGCTGTGTAGGGAACGTCTGATTACTCCGCCTTGTGATTAAGAGGATGTTTGAATCAAACATTGGGTATGGTTTCTATGCCCATGATTACTCTCGCTTTGAATAAAGTCTGGTCTACGGGGCTTGCCCGACTGGATTAACTCTCCGAGTATTCTATGCCGTCAGACTGTTGCGACACAATCATCCTTATTCTAGTTGTATTACAAGTTTAGTGAATTGTACATTATCGTTGGTTGATTTCCAAGTCTGGTTTGTTACTCTTCTTACTTTCAGGAAAGTTTGCTTCTGCGACTCGGTAGTTTAGACATGCTTATGTTATTCCTTTATCGGTGGTTCTAACTAATATAGGGGTATGTTATAGATATGATATATATATATATATAGTATATATATATAAGTATATATGATATATATATATATTATTATTAGTATAATATAGTAGCAATGTATACTTTAAGAAGCAGTTTAGATATATATATATATACTAATAGTAGGTATTATGATAGGTAGGTAAGGGGGTATGACTTATATATATATTATATATATATATTGATATATATATATATGTATTATAGGTATATATTATAGCATATATATTATCTAATATATATTATCATTTTTTATTATATTAGTATATATATTATATATATATATAAGTATATAGGTAATAGTATTATTATATAGTATATATATGTAGTATATATCTGTATTATATACTAATAGATAGTAGTGAATCTGGGAGCGTTAGCAGCTGTTATATATATATAGTCATACTATATAGTACTATATATATTTATTATATATATATAATTATTATATTGGTAAAAGAAATTAACATAGAGTTTTATCTACCTGTGGGCAAGAATTAAACTCGACTGGGGACTCGGTTCTGGTGGGCTGGTTTGGGACTAGCCGGGTTAGAAGTTTCGATTTCTGTTAGGCTTCGTGTTCTCTGATAGGGATAAGCAGTTAAGAGGTAGTTTTGACATTATATTATATGTATATATTATTAATATATCATATTGATATATTATATTATTATAATAATTATTAGGTATATATTATATATATATAATATATATTATAGTGATATATATTATAGTATCTATTGGTATATAATCAATTATGTGAGAGTGCGCTTCTAGGAATAAGCAATAACTTATCTCGTCTGTTATCGCCTTTGGATGTGTTGACTCTTTCCATTTCCGGTTGCTCTTCTGTTTCTTTTGCGTGTTTCTCTTCTTTGTTTTATTATTAATGCTTTCTTCCTTTTTCTTTTTGCTTTTTTTTTCTTCTTGCATCTTCTTCCTATAGTTCTTACCTGTTCGTTTTTTTCTGTTTTAGCTATATTCTCGTTCTTGTTAAGAGTTATGTTGCGATCAATCTTTGCGCATGAGTGCGTCTTTTGCTGTTTGTGAATAGGATTTACTCCATTTGTCTCTTTCCCGTTGCCTGTTAGTTTATCCTTCATATTGTCATACTGTCTTTTGAGCAAATTTCGTTCCGTCGTGTCTAGTTTTCTCCATTGTTGCAGTGAACGATTTCTACTCGGGTTTATTCTCGCATAAAAATTTCGGTACGAGTTTTAAAAAGTATAATATTCTCATTTACGGGCATGTGTGCGGAATGTTGGGAGGGGGGGGGAGGATTTCTATGGAAGTTCGATAGGGTTTTAAACACTTGATCAAATAATGTCACCTTCTAAATTATTTATTTTGTTGTTTTTTTGATTCTTCGTATATTTCATTTCTGAAATTATTTTTTGATTCCTTAGATCTTTCTTTATTTGAGACCGCTGGTCTTGCTGCATGGATTAAGGAGTGCATAGAACCTGGTGGTTTTGCTGTGTTCGCTTGATAATTCGCGAGTTTTATGGATAACTGTTTTGCTAATTTTTCAAGACATTTTTGTTGGAATAGCGTTTTTCCTGGACAGTTGTGAAGATATTTTGTTTCTGATTTAATTAGAAATTGTTGATCTAATAGCCTTGTTTAGTTTTAATATTATACCGTTCTCCGACAAAGGTGTATTGTTTTCAGTGTAAAACGCTCAGGTTCTATATATTATCTAGCCTGGATCCTCTGTCTAGTTCTGCTCTCGTTAGTCGTCTGGTCAGCATGCTCTCTGTGTCTGTGTCTTGGGCTTCGCCGTGTTCTTTTCTCGTCTTCTCCCTAAGACGTGAGTGACGGGTCATAGAGAAAATGGCATGCCCCCATGAATTTATATAGTTGATGCTTTTAATTAGTGCGGTTTTGTCTATTTTCCCTTATGAATAAAGAAGTTAATTTAGCAGTTGGGGACAGGTTTGGTAAGTACTGCCTGCATTGACCGTTTTTTTTACTCCAGGAATGTCATTTTTCATTCTTATTACGCTGAGACTCAAATTCTGTGTTTCCGAAAAAAACATATGTTTTGTTTCAATTGTGTAGGAGTATTAATTAGCGCTTAATTGGATGCGCATTTGAACTAGAGCATATAGGCTTGTTTTTAATCCAGATGTTAATTAATATCTTATGAGATTTCCTTCCATTACCAATTTATTTAGATTCATTTTTTCTCATACTGTTTATCGATAAATGCTTTCTCTCTCTTCTCGATCTCTCTCTTCGTCTCGTCTCTCTCTCATCTCTTCTGTCTCATCTCTTTCGTCTCTCTCTCTTTCCAAGCAAATTAATGGAAATACTCTTAACGTTTTTTATATTGTTTTGTGTTGTTATTTAAGGATTTATTTTTGCTCATTTTAAGAGTAAGTTTAAATTATAAATGTTTCTTGAGAAAATTAAATATTATTTTTCCATTTACTTTTTCAAGTTTGTATCAACATAGTTTTTTTAATTTTATAAAGACTGCGCAATCTCTGATGATAAAATAAAAAGAAAAGAAATTTTGAAATGCAGTAATAATGTAAATTAATTTATTTATTTTTGAAATTATATGGATGTTCAATTTATGTAAGTTTAGAGTTCACTCTTTATACTCCGCGACTGATCGACGATGAGTGCGGTGAGAGAAATTCTCTTATAAGTATTAGGAGAATGATCTTGCCATGTTGATTTCGTTGGTATTTATTTGAGTCTATGAATGTGTTGTATTTGGTTTTATTTATTTTGGCAATATATATTATATAAATATAGATGTAAATATATTTTATTTTACTGTTCGCAAAGAAGAATTGAAAATGTTTGAGACAAACAATAAAATGTAAATAGTTTGATCTAAATAGGTTTGGAAATAGTAGATATGTGTGGCTCATGTATTATAAGTGTTTCTAAGATGCTTCTCTGATCTGTGTTCTCTCTTCTTTTCTCTCTGTGTGTTGTCCTGGTTCTTTCTTCTTTCTTCGTATCTATCTATCTATCTATTATCTATCTATCTATCTATCTTTATAGTCTCTCTATTATCTTCATATTATCTATTATCTAATCTTATATTATAGTAAATCGTTTCTCCATCGTCTTCTCTCTCTGTGCCTCTCTGTCTGTGTGTCGGGGGGGGGCTCCCGCGCCCCCCCCCCCCCCTTATCTCTCTCTTGCTCGTCTCAACTAGCTTTTCCTCTAAAACAAGCTGCAAAACTCACTGGATGAATTGATGTATAAAAATAATAATCTTTGATTAATGAAATAAACAACGATTCTTTCGGATTTTTATCGCCCAGCTTTGTGCTTCAGTATCCCAGCTGCTCCCGTCAGTACACGAACTCTCTTCAAATGAAGAGGTTTTGACTTGACTTGAAGAGGTTTCCAATGAATGATCAGGGGGAGGTTCCATGGTAGTTAGACAGGGTTCACTATAATATTTTAATTTGGCTGTTTTAGTATATAGTAGTTTAGGAAGATTTTATTTTAAGAGGTAGGATAAGTGTTTTATGTGTACACTGGCGTCTCAAGAAAATGTAAAGGACTTGATATTACTATAGTATATATATATTATATATTATAGTATATTAGGGGGTATATATAAGTATGCTTAGGTGTGTCGTATCGATATTGTTATAGGTTATAGCTTAACTACCCAGTGATTATATTTTTCGTATATTTGTTCTTAGTTAACCAGGTGTGCTGATCTATGATAGTAGCTCATAGTTACCAATCTTTTCGACAAGATTTTGAATAGGTTTACTTATATTAGTATAATTATTAGGTAGGTATACTCATGATGGGGGGTAGCGTATGGTATCGTAGCTATAGTGCTTTCTTTTGTTAGTAGTAGGTGGTATATATATATAAATATATATAGTGTGCTAATATATATATAAGTATAGTATAGTATACTATTTATATTTATATTATCAGTATATATAAAGATATAAATGATAGGTTGAGAGTTAGAGCATTGTACTGGGTATCAATACATAAAAAAAGATATAGATATAAGTGATAATAGGTGGTTGACTGGTTGTTATATATAATACCTATTTTGTGTATATTATGTTTATTTATTTTTTATATATACTATATATATATATATATAGGTAGTAGTATATATATAGTATTATTTATTATCTATATATACTATTATATATAAATATATATATATTATATATTATTATATAGCTATATTATATTATTCTAAATGATAGTAATGGCTGCTAACATTATTAAAGTAGGATAACAATTTTTCCATAGTTGGCAGTAAAGACATTTTTCAATGATCCGTAAAACGTCGAAAAAATTTAAAAAGTGCCAAAAAAAAACATACAAAACCTACAAGAATAGAAAACGCACACAGCTAATGTACACCAAATACACTACAGAACATAACTCACATACACAAAGAACTACCTCATTAACAACCCGGCTACAGCAGAAAGAGACGGTCAATTAAGGAAAGTATCTCTCAAATTAAAAGGAAAGAAAGGTTGAGGCTCCCTCTTCAATAGAAAGCAGATTTATATTCTATAAGTGAGAAAGTCCCGCAGGATAATATGTAAATTAAGCTGATAATGAATAATAATGAATAATAATAATAATAATAATATATATAATATAATAATAATAATAGATAATAATGATCAATAATACATAATAATAATGATATGAGAAAATGTAATTTTTTCTTTAGTATTATTATTTATTTGCTTATTTTTATTTTATTATTATTGTATTTATTTTAACATTATTTTACATTTATTTCATTTTTTATAGCTTATTGTACATTTATTCTACATTTATTTTTTTTACATTTCATTTAATTATGTACATTAGTTAATTTTCAATTTATCTAGACCATTTTAACATTATTAAGATTATTACATTAATTAATTTTAACTATTATTACGATTATTTTTTATTTATTTATCTATTATTATTATGATAGATTAGGGTCTATGTTGAATTATTTGTTTTATTATTACTGTTGTTTATTATTACATGTATTGATTTATTATTATTGATTATTTCTATTATATTATTGATGGTATTTATTGATTTAAAACTACCTGATGTCATGTTAAATGGGTATGTAGTAATAGCCTATTTAAGGTTGAAGGGGATTGCGAAGTTAGGGTGGAATTGGAATGTTTCAGAATGTTATGTATTTGGAGGAATGAGGTGAATTTCCTTCTTAGAGAATAGTTTGTGGTGGATTCTTCCCAAATGTCAAGAGGTATGAAGTTTTCTTGCATTGTGGCATTGCAGTTGTGGTGGGACAAAACAAATATTGGAGGACCAACTTAGAATGGGCTACAAAAGTGTTATAGGGTTGATACCGCAGTAAATTTTGCACGGTGAGTGTATTTATGCGGAAAGTGGCATTGTATGCCTTGTTTGAGGTGATAAATACATTGTTGGAGGGGTGTTGTGAAAGGTCTGCATTCTTTGCGGTGGGTGGTGCAGTTTGGGGGTGGTGGTGAGGATTGAGGGCTGGGACTAGGGTGCGATAAGCAAGAATTTTATTTAGGGCTCAGTGTGAGAAGTAAAATGGCTAGGCTCGTTCTCGGTCCGGATAAAAGGGAATCAAGGATAACTTATATAGAAGACAAATCGGATTTGAAGCCAGTGCTATAAGTGATAAGAAGAGAGCAAGACTTAGAGAATCTGCGGGTTTTAAATAATGTTGATGAATGATATTCAATGCATTTGAGGTGTATTTATGTCCGCTGAAAAAAAAAAAGCATTGTTGGAAGGATGAATCCTACCCCCTAACAGATTTATGTCCAGCAAAGTTGTGGTGTCGCAGGCGAGGGGCGACATATGTACAGGCTTCATCAGCATATACTTTGATGATAGAAGACAGATAACACAACGGAGATGGAGAGCTAATCGCGATGGTATTGTGAGATATAAGATTGCTGCGGCTGGGAAAAAAATGGATTGGTTGAAGGGGATACCCTTCCAGTCAACGTGCGGCGATTTGGGAAATAATTTTGTAAGTAAATAATAATATAGCATGTAGTACCTTGACAACTTAATAGATAAATTAATAATTAAAACACATTTTAATTAAAATTATATTCTCTAGCAAATAACCATTTTGTATCAGATTGAAAAATACTGGAATAATTAGAACAAATACCTAGAACACAGGGGACAGTTTTCAGACGGAATGTGAGTTAGCGGCATCGTAAGATCCTTTTTTGATAATGATATACCGAATTTTTTTTATAGATGTGCTCCGACTAGATGACAGGATGATTTTTTTATCTTGGGGTTCAAGCAGTGAGATGATTATCCGTATTTGGGCTTTCGGTCCAATCTTTATGTTAACTGATGCCTGAATGTTTATACGTCGAACGTTATGGCGCGTGGTTTTCTTGCTGTTAATAGTATATATATAATATATATATATATATATATATATATATATATATATATATATGGTGTTATATATATATTATGGTGAATATACATAGATATAATATTTTGTATTGTGCTTTTAATGTAGTGTCAAGACGTGTGATATTTTAATTAATCTTAATTGAGATATCTGTATGTTATTGATGATTGACAGTACAATTCGAATTGCTTATAGATTGTTTCAAACCATTTTGCTTGAGACCCTGGACTAGATGATCTGAATTTTGTCTGTGTGAAAGAACATGATATATAAGAAAAAAGTTGGAATGACCTTGACCAGTCAAAGGAAAAAATACTATCCTTTTTTTGTTTTTATATTGACCTTTTTTATAAAAAAGATGATCTAGGCCTTTTCGAGTAGACATCTTACATCGCAATGATGTTCCATAATTATTTCGCAAGAGCATTTATAAACTTATTTTTAATTATTGAAATTAACTATAAAGGCCAAATTTTTGGGTATGTAGAAAAAATAAATTAAAGGCGAATTTGTTTTGATGTATTTGTGATGTATTAATAAATGTTAATTGAAATCTAATTCATACGTTTTTTTATCTTTGCATTTTTTAAAATTTTTTTTAAATGGTAATCTTATTTAAAGTGAATCATACTAACCACTGAAGTGGAAGATAAGGAATAGGTTTGCTGCCTAGTCCAGAGATTAGTTGCCATGTTATTGCCGTCGCGTCGCTTTCTGTGGGCAATAATTATGGTAATATTTACTATGCTATTACACCTAATTTAATAATAATATATGATATAATTAATAATAATAAATAATAATAAAGAATAATATGAATAATGATATAATAATATTAATAATAATAATGATAATAGATCATAATATAAATAATGGTATTTATAATAAATAAAATATAATATATAAATTTTATTTTTGTCAGTTAATTTACCCAACTTAATTCTGCTTCTCTTCCTCTTAGTCGCTCCATCTGCCTTCTCTCTCTTGTCGATCGTATCTTCTT